>OZ026624.1:8650029-8688542 GCA_964020975.1 Hermodice carunculata | reverse complement strand
TTCCTGTAGTTCGTAGCTTCTTCTGTGGAATTACATTTAATTTTCATCTTCAAATTTTGTAAAAATGTTCTTTGGTTTCGTATGTATCATGTTTAGTTACCAGGTGTCATAACCTGATTTTAAACAAATATTTGAGGTCATGTATTGACCATTCGTCAATAATACGTTAAAGTGCATCATTATGTTCACCTGATTACTTTAGGCATACCAGTGTAAATGTACGTGTGTGTACTTTTCTCGAAATGAATGGCTGGACATGGATCCGACAATAAAATTAATTTTCAAGATCACATGCCCATTTTGATATTAACTTACACGAATTTTGAAATAACAGACTCGTCAACAAATGCACATGCCTTCCATTTTAGCACAGGGAGAGTGGCATAAATGCGCGACGTGTGTGTGTGGTTTTCTCAAAAACTGTTCATAGCTCCTCTTCCAGTGGGTACAGCAACGTTCCCTCGGTGCCTCCATCAAGTTTGTTCAATGGGCGGCTCTTTGATGGTTTTTCAGACGACTACATAAATTGCAACTTTTGATTTTCTCTCCAAGCTGCTCACTAGATTCCCTTCAAACCTGACAAACACAATTGGTAATGGGGAAGTACCTGTGGGGTTTCTATTGGTATTGATTTTGACCTAGGGTTAACGGTTTTAGCTTATATCCTGGTAATGGTGGATCCTGTCACTTTTTCATCTAAAAAAAATATTTGAAGTTCAGAACTATGTAAGTGAAGACTTTGATATTTGCAGTGATCATGGTCTTTAAGGAAGGTGACCTTGGTATTATCTCGAAGGTTACAGGCCCACGTCAGTCAGTGTAGCCTACAAATATTCAAGGTCAGCTGAGCACAGGACTGTCACCGTGCTCTATTAATTTATCCGGGGTAAGTTTTTTGGGCTTCGTCCAAGTGTGTCATGACCATTTGGGGTTCTACTATGAAGTAAATGCGTGTGCCCTCCATCACTGCAAGTGGACTCGCATGTCACTCTGCTCCGCCAGTCTTCTGGTAACTGGGTCAAAATATGCAATCTCAGGTCTTGCACGGTCTCTTGTTTCTTTCTTTTCTTTTTTAATTCGAATACACAGCATTGTGGGGGCAATAACCTTTTACAACCAGAGCAAGTCTGCGTGTCATGTGACTCTTAAAAAGACCATGAATGGAATGAGAATTATACACACACAGACATACGTACATACACACGCATACATACATAATACATGCGGAGAGAGAGAGAGAGAGAGAGAGAGAGAGAGAGAGAGAGAGAGAGAGAGAGAGAGAGAGAGAGAGAGAGAGAGAACACTTCAAAGGATAATTTTTGCTGAATAAAATTGCACTCTGGTCCTTTCTGAAAGCATAACGAATTCGATATTGTTTTCAGGTGTTTTAAATGTAAATGTTCAATGTTTTTTAAAGAACGGTGCATATATTACTCTCACTCAAAACGGCTCTCTGTCAGTTTAAAATTTCTGCTATCACTAAAAATGAGAACGCTTTGTATCAAAAACGCTGTAATTAAATTCGTAAAATAGTATAATTCCATTTGCGTTTTGTACACTAAATTCTAGGGTTCGTTCGTTTCAAAAGGTTGAGAGCGTGAAAGGTGGTGTGACACAAACAAGTAGGCCTAAGAAATAGTCGATTTTATCCACTTGAGAAATTGCATTTTTGTTTTTGTAAACTTTAAACGTTATTCTATTTATGAATGTTAACCTGAATTATTCTAAAACGATGGTGGATAAAATCCATGCATACTTAAGTTTATCTTACTAAGTATAGAATTGTGTATAAAGTATCAATCATAATATGAATAGATTATAACATGGTTTGTTGTCAATAGGAATATCAACGAGCACTGGGTGCCACATATGCAGAACGAGTTCGCTTTGCTCTGCACTGGTTCTGCTATATGGCACCCAGTGCGAGTTGATGTTCTTCGTATCGATAACAAACCATGCTATGACATGTTTATCTCATGTTCGTTGAGGCATACTTCAAATGTTGTGCCGCACGAGATGCCAAATTTAACAGCAGAGATTCAGCAGTGTCGCTGACAGCAGACGACGCCATCGTTACCCGGGAAATAGCCTAGCCCATAAAAGTAAATCGTATATCGGTACTCTTCCGGCTATAGGTAATATGCCGAACAGAAGGCCTATTCTCTCATGTTTGGGTCGATTTTAGCACTATAACAGGCTTGGATAAAGACCGTATCACAGGCCTAAAAGCTGCAGTGCCGCGATATGATGTATCGGTACTCTTCTGGTGGGATTGGCACTCTGCCGGTGGTATCGGTACTCTCATTGGCAATTGTGTTGATGGAGAGTAAAACTTTCTGCAAATGCCGTTCTTATTTTTGCTTTGTGTACAAATCGACCCAAACATGAGATAAAATTTGTATAGCATGCTTTGTAGATAATATGAGGTAATCAACTCGCACTGGATACCATATACTAGCAGAACTCGTTCGCTTCGCTCACTCGTTCTGCTATATGGCATCCAGTGCTCGTTGATATACTTCATATCGTCAACAAAGCATGCTATAAGCTATATTATAGCACTTTCTAATTACTTTATTATACGATCCATAGTGGTCTGGCCTATGTGATATTTATTCACATGTTTTGTAGCACTAAAAGCGACCCAAACGTTATATATATATATATATATATATATATATATATATATATATATATATATATATATATATATATATATATATATATATGCCTGAATTTTGCAACTCTTACATATAACTCGTAGTTGAACACAATTAGTGGGGGCTGACCTCTGCCTTGGAAACGAATGACCTGTAAAAACCATGGATTTTCAGTATCAGAAGCAGAAATCAGGGAAACTTAATATGCAGCTTATACTGATTTTACATATATCTACAATTGAAACAAAATTTATATCCTTTATAATATAGCTCAAAATGGTGATGGCATACTTCGAAAAAACCTCCGAAATCCGTTTGAATAGCATAATGAAACATATGTCACCACTAGGTGGAACTGCAGGTGACTTTCTCTTAGTATATGTATCCAACTGTTGCAGATGGAGACACGTGGGAGATAAACAAAAAACCCGCTTCATTCTTTCATTCATTCTTTAATTCTTTCTTTCTTTCTTGCTGTACAGAAAAATCTTGTTCGAGGTTCATTTTTTTCGGAGACTGCATTAACTAAAAAGTCCATATTCGGTATGATTATATCTCTGTGCGTGGTGTGCATGGCATTTTGTGTTTTATATGCAAGATGAGTCAAGACATTTGACAGTATGCAAATTAGGAGCATTTGAAATTTTATGATGGCCTGAAGGGTTTATACATTATCCTGACCATCTTGGAGCCCTGAGGGAACCGTATCCAGAAAATTGCTGTACTGCATTTCACCTTTTCATGTGGAGGAGTCCGTAGGCTTAACATACAGCAAATTAGGGGCTTCTGAAACTATAAATCTTGTATATCTAAACAGCTGTTAAAGAGTTGCCGCCTGGATTTCTGTTTCTAAGTTATCGGACATTGCGCATCTAATCGGAGTTGAAACAAAAGGCATAGCAATATAGTTTGGGGCATTTGAACTATTAAATGTCGAACATGTTCACGACTATGGCAATTGACAATGTAGCCCAAGCAAATTTGAAACAGTAGTATTTTAAAAAGCATCTTGGCTGTTTTTAAAACTATAAATATACATCTAACTTCTACACATAGGTTATTGACCAGTGGGTACTTTTACACAAAATGTTGGTAGTTTCTTTGAGATCATATATTATAGTAATTTGTCACTTCTGTAGATATGTTTCATGCTGGGAGTGGGCCAGCTTGGCACTCAGTCAGCTGAATGTAACCGTGCAGAAGTTCGGCATATAAAGCATGTTCGGTAAGCTGTCGCGCTGTCGCGTGACCAGCTCGGAGGCACGAGCAAAGGATTTTTGCCCTAGAACACTGTGACTGTGTTAACATATACAAGTACATGTAAAGCTGAGACACAGAGCTGTCACTCAGGCCACATGTGAAGTGTCATACAGTGGCTAGCTTCCGAGACGCAAGAAGTGGCTGTGTTTGCTTCAGGTGTCAGGTCACTGATAAACTGTCTGCTGACAGAGTTCATTTAAAACTCATTTCATTGACAAATACCGGAACTGTCACGTACACACCCGGCTGTTTACATGCAGAGATCCTCTTTCGTATAATGATGAGCATGACAACGTGGAACAAGTCAAATTGATCTTATGACAAGTGAAGCATTGGAGACCAATAGAAGACTTTAGCGCAGAAGCATTTCAATTAAAATGATTAAATTACATTCATATGAAACTTAGTTTCTCATTTAAGAGACCACGATTGCACATGGAAGACATTTTCTAGTTCAGGCAGGCTTTCACTGGCAAGGTCTCTCAACACAGGTTTTACCATACATCATTAAAACTGTGAAGAAGAGACACATTTCAAATTCAATTGTTAAATTCTTTTAAAATTTTAAGTTAATGATAATTAAATCTTGCAGCACCACTTTCTTATGACGCAGACAGCAAAATGAACGTTTGTGTTCTGCAATCAAGAACACTATACATCCATGATATTCTAAAGATGTGTCTTCAGAAATAATGAAACAGATATGAAGCCTGATCTTTGAAACACTTTGTCTTTGTAAGCACACAAACAGATTTGCTTTGAAACATTTTTTCATAATAATGATTTTAATGTCTATATATTATTGTGCAGAAAAAATAAATGTCGCATGCATTTTAGTTTATATGTATGTTTGTAAATCGGTTTTGTGAATTTGAATTTCCTCATAAATGAGTTACATGACATAGTGACGACGATGGTGGTGATATTGTCGACGACGACAATGATGATGATGAATATTTCATTATTCCTGAGACAAAATATGCCGTTGGGTCCACATACCTCAGAAACTGATTGCTTGTAGGAATAGCAATATTTATGTTGCTCTAGGATTACTGTTTGCATAATGTACTTTATGACGTCACAGGTCGATAGAAATGATCAATACAATGTGGTTGACGTTTGTCTTCAGGTTCGCCCACATACATAAATTATTGGGAAGTGTGCCTGTGTTAATATACACATGCGTGGCGATCAGAACTGGGGCATGATGTCATCGGGGCTGTATTTCTTATGTACCCCACCCCCTATGTATATTCTCATCGACATCTGGGTCTGCAGCCAGTATCATAAAGACAAATGTAAGAATGTTGAATGAAATGACTTGGATTTAGCTTATTCTCGACATGTACAAATATGCAACGAAATCCATTAATTTACTGATATCCCGATAATCATGCCGTTCGATTTAACAATTACAAAATCATTTCACGTGAAAGTGGCTGTATTAACTTATGACGTTGCAAGTTAAAAAAATGTCTCCATTTCATTTGGCGCAATGATGAGTTGCTTGTTATAGTTAGCACAATCTGCCGTTTCCGCAAAACAGCGCGCCACTTGCAACGAATAAGGTCGGCCGAGTTGTGTGTGTGTGTCCAGGTCAGGAAAGCACGTGGCCAATGTGTACCGTGGTATAACTTAGCATTTTCACTGAACATCCACGCAAGTCTGGTACTCGGCTCTCTTGCCAGATTTCATCTGGAGCGCCAGGTTATTATTTATCCTGTTGGGTCTACAAAAGCGAACACGAGACGGACAGATTCGCGGTAAGAAATCCAATTGTCTCTATCTCCCAGACACAATCCGTTATATTTGTCAGCTATCACTGTATCAGGCTAGATTAAGGAGATTCTGCCATTCCTCGAGTGTGACTCTTTCACCTTAGGAGTACAGGTCTGAATGTTGGTGTGTTCGCGTTATTGTTAAGACAGAAGGGCATGCCCTTGAGAAATGATAGCGGGGCGATTTTGATTGGGAGGTATGCATTAACCACGGACATACCTTGCATGTTTTCATATAGTCTATGTATATTAAGCACATTCATCACGTAGTCACAGCTGCTTTGAACGTAGGCACAGAGTCGTTCATTCATGCACCAGTCGACCAATTAATTCATAAGGTAAAAGGGCAGTGGACACATTATATGTTGCACACTGCATGCACTGGTGGTCAAACTCCATCATTATGTAATATATGTAACGTAGCATCTTGTCTGAGAAACCCTGCTGACGATGCGAACAGCAAACCCTCCGGCGTTGATAAAAATTAGGATCTGATCCCGGGAATCCGATGGCAGTAGATCGGGAAGGTGTAATATGTAGCTTGCGTGGTAGGCGCATGTAAACACCAAGTCATTTCAGAGCAATTTATTGACGCTCTGACGCCCGGGGCTTGTCTTAACGCCTCTCCAAGTGATTGTTTCTCAGATCAAATCACATTCCCACAGTTGCAAGCCAACGTTAGGGATCAACCTTGGAGGAATCAGTATTATTATTATAACACTTAGTGATTCCCCGAAGGATCAACCCTCATGGCGAAACATTTGCTGGTAGTGCTCATCAGACGTTTTGAGTCGACAGACTTGGAATATTGCACTGGGTTATTCCTTGCGCATTTGAAAAGGCCGGACACACACATGTGGTATATTTTATTTACATTTCCGATACCCAGAGGCGTCATGAAACGAAAAGCTGCTTCTGACAAGAACACAGATACCACAGAGTTAAAACGGATTTTCGATTTACTGTATTTATAGTATATTCAAGGTTGATGTCCTATTTATAAGGTCATGGTCGGTCAGCTGATTAAGCGGACCAAACATTAACAAATGGCAAGCGAACCCGCAGATCGAGATAGTCCCGCTTCAGGTCGGGATTTTTTTCTTTCTTTCCTTTTTTTTGGGGGGGGGGGGGGTAATTTCTATTCAATATTTATTTTTGTATTTTCATTTCTGTTTATTTCTGTGAGAGTCTTCTTATATTATCTTACTTCACCAGAAAAGCTGGCTTCAGTGCAGTCTCGCCACGCACTTGCCAGTTGAGCAATACCAAAATACGTGGCTCCCGCATTGAGATCTACTGAAACCGGTGACCACTGCCCTCGGATTTTGGCCAGGTATCATCTATAGCTAAATGCCATCTGTGCTGACCACGGGCAGACCTACCCTAAGAATAAACACAACAGACAGATTAGTAGTTTTGCAGCCCACGTGTAAATTAAGTGAATTTTATGACCAGGTCCTAACCCGCAGACAACGACCAAAAAGTTCCAGAGCATTTTTCTTTTGCTGTTTTTGTCAGCTGACGTGTCATTCAGCTGCACGAGGCTTTTGTGATGGTCCGTCGTCCTTTATCCTCAATTGGCATTTTCATATTCTCTGACACTGTCAGCCAGGTGCTCTTCAAACTTGGGAATGTACTAAGGGTGGCGGTTTTTCAGCGTTTACCAAGTTTGTTCGACAGGCCATCGTCCAGTGATTTTATTTTCATTTTTAGATAATTTTTGTGTTTATATTTCGGGCAAAAGCGTCAAAAAATTCCAAAACTACTCTGCCAATTGCTTTGAAATCTTCAGTTGGAACTCCTAGAATTTACTTTGGTCAATAGGTGGCACTGCAATTATTTTCTTTTTTTCTTTCTTGAATTTTTTGTGTCTTTTGGTAAATTTTTTACTTCTCCCAAACTGCAAGGTGGATTCTCTTCAAAATTGTTACGAACTTAGCTTGACTCAATCTGTGCCAAAGCCAAGGTTGTTCACTCCGTGCATTTACTTTCATTTTTTTTTTTAATTTCTCCTGGAAGATTGAAATTAAGTGATAATGAGTATAGGTACTTGCCAGTATGGTGATTATAGGGATGTTGTTGTTCTTTTCTTCAAAACCGACGACCAGATCCACTTCTTCAAACTTGATGGGGATGTACCTTGGGCGGGTCTTTTTCAGGTTTACCTTCTTATGCTTTGGTGTACGTTACATTGTTTTTTCTTTATTAATATGTGGGGAAATCTTTAAAAAAAAATCTCTGAAACTGCGTGGCCAATATTACTTTGAAATTGCGAACAAACGTTTTTAGGTACCCTTGGACCGCAATTTGTACAGCGGGTGGTGTTGTAATTTCGTTTATCTATTTTAAAGGGTTTCTTTTTTAAATTTTGAGCTTCCTCTCCCAAACCACATGTTGTAGTCTCTTCAAGCTTAGTAGGAGCGTCGTGTGACCCAATATCCACCGAACATGTACATTTTGTGTCACCATAATAATTTCCTGATTTTTGAGATTTTTTTGAAATTATGTAATTGATCGATAAGTGCGCAAGTGTATATATATGTTAATGTAATTTTCCCGTAATCATAGACCAGATACATTTGAAGCTTGGTAGGACCTTTGGATGTTCAGTAACGTTAAATGTCGGTCACTAAGTTAAGTATTTGGGTCACTCATATTCATATTCTCGTCTTCACTGAAGCTGGGCTCATTTTTGCTCATCTTAGTTCAGTTCAAGCTACAACTGAAGCTCAACTCATCTCATCTCACGTCGGGATTTATTTTGGGTGACTGTTTTTTTTTTTAGATCAGCTCAGGACAAGCTGTTCATACAGACGTCTTATTAATTTTAAGCCCCCCCCCCCCCCCCAACACATACGTATGGGGTGAGTGATGGTGAGGGAACCTATACCGTTTGTAACTTTGTACCGTATATTTCCAGAAATGGTTGTTTTGCAATACCATTGAAATTGCCTACTCCAACGGGTCCATAACCACATTCAAGAATTTTAAGCCTCTTCCCATGTGTAACTTTGACTTAATTTTGCGGCTATCATGACCAACTTTCGGAAAACACATTTTGGCCTATATCTGAAAAAGTTACCAGTTGAATGATTTTAAATTTTTTACATAGTTCAACTCAAGGCTTATCTATACAAATTTATATCTGACTTCCGAAGGTTAAAGGTCAAGGTCAAGGTCATGTGGCTACCTGAAGATTAAGATGATTTCATGTAACTACAAATCCGTCAGTTGTGATCCGATCTTAATCATGTTGGGCTCAAAATATATATAGGCCTAGGTATTCTAGGGGTACTGTAAGTTTGACCTCTGCAGGGAGTAGGTCAAGGTGATTTGGTAATTTCAAAATTATATATATATATATATATATATATATATATATATATATATATATATATATATATATATATATATATATATATATATATATATATATCAGTCCTGTCAGGTGAGAGCAATAGGCCTATATGTTTTTTAAAAAAAGTCCACATTGGTTACTTCGCTCATATTCCACCGCATATTTCTCTGTGCTGCTTTCGTTTGTTTGTTTACCGGACGACTGCCAAAATGGATAGGCAAGCCAATATTAAATTAAACGTTTGACAAGGTTCGGTTCCTTTTAGTCAGTCATTATAATTACATAAATGTCATTGGCGATCTATTCATATGTAAAATCACAGGTAACACTGGCAACTTATATGGATTTATTTTTATTTTTTGCCGGAGGCAGTTGTGCCGGAGCTAAATTGTTTATGCCCAATTAGGCAAAACCAGAAACAGTCTGGTAAGGTGCCATGAGTCAATGCAGCATTCACAAAAATGTGTTTCATGTTGGCGACTTTCCTGTCCAGGTATGTATGATCAATTAACAGTAGGCCGCATTGTTTGCGTGTGAATACAAGTATTTTCCATACTTTCTTAAGGTATATATGTACTATAACAGCCCCATTTTTTCCTGCAGGTGAACCCACTCCAAAATAATAATAATAATAATGATGATGATGATAATAATAATAATAATAATAATAATAATAATAATAATAATAATAATAATAATAATAATAATAATAATAATAATAATAATAATAATAATAATAAAATAAAATAAAATAAAACAAAATAAATAAAATGAATAATTTGAATAGGTCAAGCTTATTTGACATATATTAGTTTAAATGGACACTGAATATGTATGTTGTATTAGGACCAGAACCCTAAAATTCACGTTTATGGACACAACTTTAAAAAAATAGAAAAGTGCTATATGTAGGGAAAATATTGAACTGAAGCAACGTGAACTGTTCATAACTATTTTATGTTTTGTTTATAGAACATACGATCAAGCGCCCGTAAGTAGAATCAACAATAATGAATTAGTTCCACAGTGGCGTCCTTAATTGCATCACCAGTAAACGTGTGTATAAATGGATGCAAGTCAAACTTTGTTTTGTTTTAAACACCTGTCATTAAGCCATTGGGAAGCAGAGCAAGCCCAATACAAATACTTCTGCAGAAAAAGGAAGGTGCACAGGACAAAACGTCACAAGCCAAACTTACAGAGGTGCGGCACTATGGAGTACGTAATACTAGAAAGATACAGACTAACATGGTGGCCCTCTAGAATAACAGTGAAAAGAAATGACGCAACAAAAACAATACAGAGAATGGGGGCGAATGTAAGAACAGCAACCCCCCCCCCCCTCATACTGCACATGGCACATATTCTACCTCCACACGTAACTGAGTTAATTTCTATAAAACCAAATCAAACAAGGGAGATGTTGTAGCCTAGCGCCATACAGTTATGATTTTGTCATTGTGATTCAGATATTTGACTTTATAATAGTGACCTGGTTTTTTAAAGTGAGATACTCTCAGTCTTGACCCATTCCTACCAAGTTTAAAAGGAATCAGTGCGGACATGTGGAATTTACAGATCGTTTGTAATTTTAAAAAGAAATTAAAAATCAGGAAATGTGAGCAGCACCAAGGCCATGTAGTATTAATCTGCCCTCAGGCTCATTATGCCCGTTAACCATGCACAGTCTGAAATTAAGGTGTGAGACTTGTTGCGGATACAGGTTCAGTGTGACGGATAGACGGATGGACGGACATGAGGAATCCTGCAGGGCTATAAAAATCTATCTGGTGCACTGACATATTTTCCCGATCATGAAAAAAATTACCTCACTCGTAAAATCTGTATGTATTATTCGGCAAAAGACGTAGAAAAGAATTGACTGAGAAATA
Source organism: Hermodice carunculata (assembly GCA_964020975.1). NCBI lineage: Eukaryota > Metazoa > Annelida > Polychaeta > Eunicida > Amphinomidae > Hermodice > Hermodice carunculata. Next base: position 8,677,594 of record OZ026624.1, on the reverse strand, counting down.
AATATTTCTCAAACAGGCTTATACTGAAGGGGGCATTATAAATACACAATTTTTTCGCTTTCTCTTCCCCTTTCGTTGTAAATATCATCAAAGCTCGCCTCAATTTGTTAAATATTGATACATACAATGTGTGTTTTTGGGCCAGTAACCGAACTAACGTGTATTTTCTTTGTGCCATGTGTGTGGTAGGGTAATACTAGTTTTTGTATCTGTATAGTTTGCATGTCGTGGAAAAATATCGCGAAATTGATGAAGCTCAAGTCATGGAGGAATAAATCAATTTATTCCTGTACGCGTAAGTGCATTCATCCAGTCTTGTTCCGATTGTAGTCATAAACTGTTTACAAGCAAACATCATTATACACTCATTCATCAACAAATATATTTCAAATTCATTGACATGGGCTTGCAGGTGGAATAAAGATAAATTTGTTTGGTCACGAGTCGTGAGTTCCATGTGACCTTTTGACTAGTCATGAAACGCTGCATTCTGGGTGATACTTCCGGGTAAAAATTGGAAGCAACCCAGTGCGAACTCGTTGCACTCGAGGCCGTCCTGCACTGGGGCTTCGTGCATGCTTCATTCGATGCCCGTCATCATGCGCCAAACCCCGTGGTCTTGGGGGGTCGACAGACTCTAAGAAGTCCTTTCTTCAGGTTGTTTTGGTGAAAAAATCGGGGTAACAATTGAATACGGTCGTATCATAGAACAGCCTATTGGGTGCCAACTGTAACATCAAGTTTGCGGTTATTTTAATTCATTTCGTGGACGAAATCCGTAAGCTCTAATAATATCGTCACAGAATTGTTAAGTATACCGATTTTGTCCACAGAATCCATAAGTTTATCAATGACGTCCACAAAATCGAGGAAGTTTATCAAATACATCCAGGAAAATTGTGCAAAGCTACCAAGTTTGTCCACAAAATCGTCTAAGCCTATCAATTTTGTTCACAAAATCCTGTAAGTGTGCCGATTTTGTCCACGAAATTGAATTAACTTAGGATTCTGTAGATTATGCATATCGATTCTGTCAACAAAATTCTCAATCAGTTTATCAGTTTTGTCCACGAAATTCTAATATACAATTCACAGTATTGAACAAATTTCCACGAAATTGTAACCCTTATACGATTCTGTGGAAACAAAATGACGAAATCCAGTTTCACAGAATTCAGTAAAGCCTCTTGTTTTATTTCTGTGCGCATAGTTTTGAATTTCGTCCACGAAATGGAATAAGGTTTTCACTTTTGTGTGTAAGTTTGTTAATTCGTTCACGAAATCGAGTAATCTTTCAATTTTGTCAAAATTATTATCACGAAAATAAATCATCGTATCGATTTTGTCAATGGAAACGGTATTCAGTTTACAAAATCCTGTAAGATTTATCCAGTTTCGTGCACGAAATTTGAAGAAATGCCAGAATTATACTTTAAGTATTCAGGGCATCGGTCTCCAAGTCTCACAACAAATCACGTGCCGTCGTCACAATTCAAGAAGCTGTGGATTGATCGTGCGACAGGAGAATGTCAGCATAACATTGCAGAATGGCCAATATTAAAGGAAATTCTGCCAGTTGGTTGTTCCTCTCGTCCTTTTTTTATTTTTAGTCTAATATTTTTCTATTAGGCTTGTTATACTTGTATTTTTTCAGTGCACTAAGCGGTCAAAATTAAAGCATTGACGCATGTGCGAGATTTGTTAGTTTCTGATAACGTCGCCACGGGTCTGTTATGGTACCAAAATCTAAGCTGTTACACTTGGCACGCCAGGGTTCAGAACGTCACATTTTTTTGATAAACTATAACAATTCCGTGCACAGAATTCAACAAGCTTGTTGTATTGTGTGGAATACTTTCAGTTTTGTGATTTTTTCTTCAGTTTCGTCCACAACATCGTAAGGGTAGTTAAAGGGGCCGTCTGTAGAGCTATTTTGCAGTATAAATTTTGGAAAATCAAGAATTGCTTTTTTTGCAGAATATGGAAGATTATGTACCAATCTACAGTACGGCCAAATATTGAGTTTGAAAAATGTCATTTTTTATGAGAACTTTGGAGGTCAAGAAATCATGGTTTTTGGCCAAACACCTACATGGTTCTGTATTTACAACAGATTGTAAGTGAGCTGTCAGTCAGACTTGGGTCTGCTGGGCAATGGGAAGTGATCAAGCTGCTCATTGGTTGGGGAGAACAATTGGCCAGTGGGATAGGGAGAGAACAACTGATCAGTGGGTCAGGGAAAGAACAATGGGCACTCCTAATCTGTAACTTTAGCCACTGAAACCAGCTATGAGGACACCACATCTTTGTGATCTTCTCCCGGAAAAACTTCAAAGATTCCTTTTTAAACATAGATTTAAAAGATAGATTTTCATGACAACACACCAAATGCATAGTATTATAAGAGTACTTCACACAAGACAAGTATCGATCAGAGGGAGTGAGTACATTTCAACTATGCCCAGTTAACCACTCCGAGAGAGCCAATTAGACCTAAATCACATTTTCTCACAGTTCTAATTTTTGTCCGACTTATCAGAGGTTTTCAAGAGGTTGCTCGTAAACAGTTTAACCGATTTTGATGAAATTAACGCTAATGGATATATACATTCTTGCCTAGAAGCGGCATGTGACGTTTGTAGATATTTTAATTTTATGTAGTTTTTTTTTCTGTGTTGAGTTTCGCAAAGTGGAAACTTGAAACGGTGCCTCCTTATAAATGAAAAAAAGTTCTTTTTGCATTTAAAGATAAAACAAGCTTAAGAGAACCCATTTTATGTTAAATATTATGGTTTGTAGGCCCAGCAAAAACCTCTGAAGTGGTCCCCTTTGCAATATGTCGCCTATCACCTCAAATAACGAGAAAATGGTGATTTTTTTTCTCCACATAATAAGAATATAGATTAATATTTAAAAGAAAATGTATGGTGGGGGTGGGGTGGCTAGCGGCAATATTTTAGAAAGGATAGTAGAATAAGATGCCGTGACGCCATATACGCTGAGCTTTACAGACAGCCCCTTAGTTTCCCGGTTGGACGTCGATTCTGTAATTTGCTCTTACAATTTTTTAATCCTGTTGTGATTCCGTCCACAGAAACGATGAGTATTACAATTGTTGTGCATAAAATCAATGATGTTACACTTGGCACCCCATACAATATGACGAGGGTCTCCCTTCTGCCTCCATCACTTCCATGTTATTTCACGGATAATTAAGTTTGAGCTCTTGAATTCTCGAGCAATATCTCACTTCCTGTATGTATGTATGTATGTATGTATGTATGTATGTATGTGTGTATAAATGTGTGTATGTATGTATGTATCTTTGAATGTATGTATGTATGTATGTATGTATGTATGTATGTATGTGTATTTGATACAAAGAGAACTTAACAAACCTAAATCTGTAAGCCTATGTACCATTTGAACACAATCCAGTCCGATATTCTAAGAGTAAAGTCCTATTCCGTACCATTCATTGAAAAACTGCTAAGTTCTAAATCATTATAGCAAATTAATTTGTGAAAGAAACGTATCATATTCGTATAAATTTGAAATTTAGAAGAAAGTTTTAGGCTTTATTAGCCTTTAGAAAATCGGGTCATCAGCGGGGAACCACCACAAGACTTGTTTCGGTGCCATTAATCCCCGGACAAGTCATTCTGCTAACTGGCGGCACCATGTTTGCATTTCCAATACAAATATCCCGAGCTGATGTCTTACGGAATATATGTGTGCTTGTATGTACGTACGTACGTAGGCCTACGTCCTATGTACGTACCTACACTGGCATAAAGGACCAGATCGAGACACCAAAGGCAGCGTCCGTCTGCGTGTCTCTGGCCAGGCCTAACTACAGTTTACTTCAAAAAAATTTACAATTTACTTCAAACTGTAGGCCTATATAATAATTACGGCGGATTGTTGTTGACCGATGAGTAAGTTTTGTTGCCTGTCCCATGTTAAAAAACACGGACTTTGTCAAACTGCTGAACCCATGATGTAAAGCTTTTGTGAAATGAAGACCGACATTAACCAATTGGGTTACTGAGTGGTCACATTATAGTGTGGCATGTCGTAGTCAGTGCATATGAAGTTTTAGTCTGGCCTGTTCCTGGGATATACTCCTTTCCTTCCGAACATCAAGTTATTGTTGTGGTTATGTCCACATTTTTCTCGAGTGCATTTGCCAACAACGTTCTTCAAACTGCCACCACCAGAGCAATGTTAGAGTTTCGATCAGACTCTCACTGTCGTCTCGCAGTATGTGTACCATGGTCTGTTCAGCTTCACCACAGGAGCACATGAAGGAGGGTCGGTAAGGGGTTTCCCGTACTGGCGTACTGGGGCTTTTTATTTACCGTACTGGCGTACTGGAAGCCCTCTTGTTTTACGTACTTCGTACTATCTAAAAATTTGAAAGATTTTTTATTTTCCGTACTGCGTACTCTAGAAAAATAATTACCTGTACCAGCATACCGACCCCCCCTACCCCCCTTCATGAAGGATAGCACACGTGTTGATTTTGAGAGATGTGCCCAGACTACACATGGAATATTATCAAATGTTGTTTGCTGGCCAGTTGGTGGCAGCCACACTATTGCTTTGATGGTCTGAACAGAGACTGAATTATGGTCTTGATCTTCATGAAGCTGATCGCATTCTCTGCTGGGTCATTTGCTGCAGCCATCTTAGCTATCTTGTCTGCTCCTTCATGCCACAGATACCACCATGGGATGGAGTCCACAGTAGCATAAGTCTGGTGCACCTGATGGTGACTAGTGCTTCCTCGAGCTCTGGTAGGTTGCCTGTTGCTGGTCCCCCCATGATGACAGACATGGCATCAATAGGAGAAATGCATAGTAATTTCCCGCCACAACTGCATACCTGATTGCCTAGTCTCGCTTGGCAGGCTATGGCGAGATACGGGTCACTGCCTGTGGGGACAAGCGGGGATATAACTAATATTTCGGGGAAAAAAATCCTGATCAAAGCCAAATGGAAATCTTTCTTTATATATGGCCCGGGGGGTACTAGATGAATACCCGTTTGGCATTTGTGAACTTAAATTTCTCAACCAAAAAAAAAAAAAAAAAAAAAAAAAAAATCCGATAATTTTGTCAGAATTGAACATATGACCCTGTCTCTTACAGTGATGTGACCCGCACGTCCCCCGTGATCGCCTGACGTCAGACCCTTGCTTTTTTGGCGGGAAATTAATATGCATACTGTGTATTAAAAAAGACTTTCTGCTCATCTGGATTTACACTGCTGCTCAGAATGTTTATGGCACGGATTAGACCTTCCGCTTCGATCAGCTCCTCTGTGGTTTGTGTAGTAAAAAGCCACTAGGGTTCTGCCTCGACCTGCATAGTGCCATCTGGATGTATACTCCAGCAGCATCTCTCCGTCATGTTTCCCACAGGGGCAACCAGCAGAATGGTTGTCATCATATCCTGAGTCCTGGTCAATGCAGACCCATTCATACTGACCGGCAAAGTCACTGTCCACCGAAAATACTGATTAGGGTTAGAAGGGAACAAACAAAAATCGCCCCCCCCCCCCTTCCTGTTTTAAACACCTTCTGCAGCCGGACGAATATAATGTATATACCAAAAGATTTGTCACAATCCACTCTCTCGATCCCTGCCTAATAATTGAGTTGTCGGACGTATTTTAACTCCCTTTGACCACTTTATACCTCGCAAAGCGTCTCGATTCCAAATGAGCCACTCTTAGTTGAACGGAAGTGACCACTGCGTACGGACTCAAATTTCTTCTTCGTTCTGATGGGCCGCCAGTGAATAAGTGTGTATTTTCGTTCACTTACCGGTTTTCCTTTAATCGATAAATTGAAAACACGTCCGTGCTAAAATGATAAAGTAAACGAAAATACGACATATTGACCAGAGTCAGGATAAGATGACAACCATTCTGCTGGTTGCCCCTGTGATGTTTCCTTGGAGCATCTTGCATCGAGCATGGGTGGCACCATTAACTTCTTAGTTGCATCACTGTGCTCATTGTAGCTGTAGAGGTATGGACACTTTGGTGCAGACAGTAACTGGTATGGTCCCGTCTTTCCAAGGTAGAGTCTTGCTGTTTGGGTGAAAGCTTCAACTTGGGTTGGGAATCTTGTCTAATGTTTCTTCCACAAAGCTCTGACTTTTTTTTTCTTTTTTCTTTTAATAAAGCTTGGTCTCTTGAGCCAACCTGGGCTTAGTTCTGTCTTCATCTTCATTAGGCGATCCCGGGATAACTGGATCTTTCTATACTGGATCAGGGCTTTTTGCTCTCTTCGTTTGCTTAGTGGTGGATGCCTGTTATTTCGATCGATCGATCGATCGATCGATCGATCGATCGAGAGAGAGAGAGAGAGAGAGAGAGAGAGAGAGAGAGATGCTACTTGTTCCTTGGATCAGTATTTACTCTGCCCTTTCCACGGAAGTCTTGCTTTCCAAGGCATTCAGATTGTTCCAAACCATTTTCATGATACCTTCTTTCCTCTGCACCTTGGGACCAGTCTGGAATGCTTAGTACTTTAGTTACAACCCCCCCCCCCCCCTCCCTCCTGTAGATGAGTCTCCTGGATGCTGCACACGTTGATGCAGTTTTCATGCAAGAGATGATTTCATTGAATCTACAATCGCATGAAGAAACCAAGTTGAACCTGTTTGGCCCACAGTTGCGTGACTTATAATTCATTCATTCCTGTGGTTTTTGTTGGCTTTGTTGGCTTGTTTGTGTGTTGATTTACTTTCATTTTAGTAGTTTTCAAAAAGATGTGTAACCGTTGCAAAAATTGCGTGCAAGGAAAACGCTACTGTGACCCTTGACACCATGCCATGTATATTCGTGCAGTTCAAATTGATTAACAATGTTTGTTTCACTGTTAAGTTTTATCTATCTATCTATCTATCTATCTATCTATCTATCTATCTATCTATCTATCTATCTATCTATCTATCTATCTATCTATCTATCTATCTGTCTGTCTGTCTGTCTGTCTGTCTGTCTGTCTGTCTGTCTGTCTGTCTGTCTGTCTGTCTGCCTGTCTGTCTGTCTGTCTGTCTATCTATCTCTTTTGGTTTTTTGCTTATGAGTATTAAATTTAATTTCACACACGTATATATATATATATATATATATATATATATATATATATATATATATATATATATATATATATATATATATATATATATATATATATGGTGATGAGGAAAAAGTGAGCGTAAATTCTTTGGCTGCAAGATGTACATGTAATATGTCTCCCCAATTAGTTCTTCAGCTGCGAAGTAGGCCATAGCATCAGGTTACATGTTCACATCCTGTCTCAAGAATGTATCGTGCAATTGGTAGATTAAACAAGCGGTGAAAACTCGTGAATCCTTATCTCAGACATAACCTTTAACCTTGTGAGGACCTTCACCCTGCTGCTACAGCAGAAAAAAAATGGGATGTGACACAGAGTGTCGATTATCAGAGGTATTCTGGTTCGAGGTCCAAACTCAGTTTTACTGGTTCACTGTTTTCACATTTCAAAGAGGTAATGTGGGCATTAACATTTAAATAAGGAGAAAATTTTGATTAGTTTTAATGTTCAAAGACCATAGAAACTGTGGCCGATCCGCGTTTCTTGAGCAATTGGCTTTTCTACCGTCCTTTACAAATATTTTTAATATCATAGTTTGTAATATAAAATTAGGAAGTTGCAATCCAGTTTCATCAAACCGCGCTTGCCATCCAACAGGTCTCTGCATAGAGTGTTAGCTGCCATACATTCATCAGGTTGTCTGTTTAAATGGTGAACGTTTAGAGGTTCAGCTCATTAAGATAGGCTTTTAATCTAAACGCTCAGATTAACCAAAAGCGACGAATATATTTTGTCGTCAGCCTTGATGCTAAATTCATTTTGTGCTTTGGAAAAATTGACTATTCTAACTTTATATGTTGTCAAATCGTCTGTATTTCTTTTTTTCCTGGCCAAATTTATCGCAGAAAAATCAATTTCAATTCACGGACATGGCCCGATGAACAAAACAGTGACATTTGAAAATGTTTTTCTCTGTATGGGCCAATGACATTTAATTATTTGGATTAGCCCAACGTGAACAATACCACCGTACTTATGAAACTATAAGTGCGTGCATCCGTGAATATGTCTGTGAACGCAGACATATTGTTTGTTTGTTTCTTTCATTCTTCCGTTCGTTCGTTCTTTCTTTTTCTTCCTTCTCAATTTTTGTTTCGTTTTCATCATCTTAGACACTGCCTTAGCATGAGACTTCAAATTCTACATGACTATAGCACTACCAGTGAAGTTAGCATACCACAGAGAATGGTCAAAAGGTTGGCAATTGTGTAAATTAGAGCCGTTAAAAATTTCAGTTGGTTGTGGCTTCCAAATTATTCCACATAAAGGAACAGATTTGGATGTTTGTAAGTATAGTTGTTGGAGCTGCGCCTGTAGTGGTACAGTTACTTCAAATTTTAACATGTCAGTTTATGTTGATTTATGCAACTATTCAAAATTGAAGTGTTGATTATGGATAGAGGGGCCATTGTTCCTTAAATTTACATGTTTGTACAGTGCTCGCAATCAATGAAATGTTACGTTTATCAAGCTAATACACAAGATTTCAATGTTGAATATCTGCGAAACTATTACAGTCAGAGGTTACATTAAAAAAAAAGAAAAAAAATCATATGCCCATGCTGTATGAGCCATACCCATTATTGCTATCAAAATGTGTAAATTTATCACGCCCACCGAGACAGATTCCCAGTCAAGCAAAGCTTCCCCGTTGCAGTTGACACCTCAGCTCGTTTCGGTCACCGTTAAAAAAATGTTACCCATGACCCTCCTCCTCGTTGTCAAGATAACTTTGTGAAAATATATCTTGGGTGTTTCCATACTCACACTCCCAAAGATAAATATTTTTTTTCAAACCAACAAACAAATTAAAAAAATACAACGTGAGAGAGACACTATGAAAACTTGATTCGAAAGAGTAAGAGCACCAATCACCCTATAGATTTACAGGGCACTTGTACAACAAACCAAGAGAAAGAGAAGGGAACAAGTCATCTCTCTTGCAAATATTGAATGATGTTTGAAATATTCACTGGCACCTGAAACAGTTCAATTTATTTTAGGGGTGCGCGACGCTAGTACTTTATCCTTTGACATTTTCAAATAACAAACCGAGTTGCATTTTGACATAAAAAAACTGACATGGCATATTTATTTAGATTTTTTCCACCGTGAAAATTGGGTTTATTGCCAAGACGTTGCGTGCATTGATGATTTACTGTGGTACAGTCCAGTTCACACACAAGTTTCCTTTATGCTGGCATTTTTTGAAATGTCAAAAAGCCCATGCTAGTACGTGCGCGCATGCTAGTAGTGCCAGGCGAGAAACTGCAAACCAATGCCACTGGCATTTCGCGGACAAATCGCATATGGCGAATGGCTAGGCGCATTATGTTTATAGCCAAACGCATTGTGCTCATCGCTAACAGCACCATGCGCTGTGCACACTTTGTGACCAACCATTGGCCGAACGCATTAGGCGTGTCACCAAAACCATTGTGTCAATGGCGAGTCGCCAGATGCTTATGGTTGTTGAGCATGAGCATCTAGCGATGCGATTTTTTTCCCGCATGCGCCAGATTTTATGACAGCACGTTTGAGCAAGCTTAAAAATAATGCTAGCACGGGGGGGGGGGGGGGGGGACCAGTGTGCGGGCTGTACTGTAGCTTTTCCCTCTGACCAACGTATTCTCGCACTGGCATATCTTCTACAAGTGTCAGAAAACTGATAAAACCATATCTGCTTCATACATCGCCCTATCGTGTAAACTATGTTTACTAGGGTATTGAGAGGAGAACACTCGAGTCTTTATGTCAAGTACTAAGAAATGCATGCATCAGCAATTCACACGATAAGCTCTTTCTTCTGCGCTTGCATGAATAATATGATATATTGCCATGACTTTGTGAGTTACCATAACCGTATATTAGCTGAATGCTATGACACTCATGTGGCATAATGTTTATAGCACTGTGTTTATGACTGAGAGACTGCATGCCTTAGTGACTTACGCGAGGCCTTTTTGATCTCAGCTGACTTGTCATTCAGCTCCGTTTATGTGATGGGTGTTGGTCCGTTGTCCACCCACATTTTCTTATTCATTAGGTAGTGATGTGCAGAATCCCTAATTTTTAAAGAAGTTTTCAATCAGGGTACCTGTTGGTTAATGCATGTATCCCTGTTGATTACAATGTGAGTCAATGGGGATTGCAATGGAAACTCAAATTTTAAGTACTCTCCAAAATCCTCATCCTCTAGACTAGAGAGGGACTTATTATGGGTTGAATGTCAAGGACAGCTGAAGACATGCTGTTCACACAGCCTCTTGTGCATGACTTTTTTGTTCATTTTTGTGGCAGAATATTGAAAAAAATCTCCAAATTCGCAGGGCGAATTGTTTCAAAACAGCTTAGACACTTCTGGGGTAATCTAGACCGTAACTTGTTCAACAAGTGGTGCTGCGATTTTTTTTTTACTATTTCTTTAAGGGGGGGGGGGCTGCTATTTGTGATCTCTTCTGCAACAGCATGTATCACATTGTTCTGAAGCTTCAGGAAAATGTAGCTTGTGGAAGGGTGAAAAAAAACTTGTTCACCTGGTGATGATACCTGAGTTAATTATAACCGATTTTTAACGATTTTCTTTTTAAATTCGGGTAATACACACATTCTTTTTCATTACTGTGCCAGTTAATGGAAAATGCAATGGTAATTCACATTATCCACTACTCCGATTTAGTTATCCAGACTCACTTCAAACTTAGTGGGATGTACCTTCTGCGGGCCTCCACCAAATTTGAACAAATGGTCACGTTGCAATAATTTTTAGATTTTTTACACATTTTTTGTTCAGTATTTCTGTAAAATCTTCAAAAACTTCCCCGTAATAGCTTGGCTAATTGCTTTGAAATTGCGTCGGGACACTTTCGGGGACTCCTAGAACTTGATTTTTTCAACATATGGCGCTGCACTTTTTTTTCTAATTTTTACTAATTTTGTACGTTTTTGTCATTTTCGACTTCTCCAAGCAGGTATCAGCTTGTTCTGAAACTTCATGAAAACATTTATTTGAAACGGGTAGACGAGTCTGATCAAGTACAGGTAAAAGATTATCATCGACAGGACGTTTGCGCCGATTAGTAAAATATGTACTGAAAGTTTCACACTTTCTGCGTTACTTTAAATGGTCCTGCCATCGTGGATAATGGTTGGAATGCTTTAATGGACAAGTTTACTACTGAGAATTTACTTACTTATGCTCCACCATTTTTTTTTCGGATTTTTTTCTCAAGTCGAGTTCCATGCGAAGTTAAGCAAAATATGGGCGTTATCTGTTCAATAGAATTTACAGGAAGGTTCTGTTTTCTTATGTAGAGATGGTAAAAAGTTCTGCATTGAGGGTAGTGAGAACCGAATGGGGTTCGGACTGTCGTTATCATCCTTTCAACCTGTTCCAAGCCGGTTTACATGATCCGATCAGTCCTTTTATGTCACGGGTTATCTCTTATTTTTTGGTCTAATAATCATATTTCGGCATGGAATGAATTGTTTGCGCCTGTCAGTGAGTATGTCAGACCAGTAAGACGCGTATCACTAAGAGAATCAGGACAACAAAAGCCCTGGCCCAGTTAGCGTAATGCAGCGCATTATTTAAGTCGTCAAAGGTACCTCGCTTATAATTCCAGACCGATCGATGAAATAGACGAGATTTATAATGTTTCATTCAAATGGAAAAATAAAACTATAGAGTTACTCGAAGAGGAAATATGGAGCAGTTTACCAGAGTTTAAGATGTACCCAGACGAGTCAGTTATCGTAAGATCTTACAGAATTTTAAGAGCACTCAGAAACTGAAAAAAAAAAGTGTTTGAGATATAAATTAGCACAGGTCGTGGTGTGCAAGGAGATCAAACAGACGCTAGCCAGTTTTGCTACCAGCTTGATCACCGTCTCAATGCTGGCAGCGGTCATTAAGGTCACCTGTCAGAAGGAGAATTTTCGGGTTTAGTTCAATGGCGGAGGAACTAGAAGGAGAAGGGTTGTTCACAAAAGGTCTCTGTCCGCACAAGACAGACCAGAACAACTGGAATTAGTTTACTGGTTTGAGTGACAATTTCGACCCAAATGCATGCAGTAGTCGGCGGTTCCAGTTCAACAGATCCTCTGCAAAGTAAGTTGTTTCTAACATAGAGAGGAACGCCACCCCATGAGCCAGTTGCACGATCCTTGTACGTAGAGGAGCTTGGAAATCATCGAACGAGACTAACTGACTTGGTAAATGTATCGAGTCCTGTTTCTGATATTGTAATGCATAACACTTTTGTATATCATCGAATATACTGATTTCATCAAGTCAGTCTTCAGTCTTTAACCCTTAAGTGCTGATCACTGCTGTACATGTAGTTGTTTTCTCATTACTGTTAAGCATATAATGGTTAAAAGATTCAAATTCCTCATGAAGATACCTTTCATTCAAATACCAGCAAGCCTAGTCTAAAGCAAAAAGTAGTCTTAGGCAACAGCTTTCCTCGGGACACTTTGCATGCAATGTGCAATGCGCGCAAAGTGCCCCAAGAAAAGCTGTTGACTCCATCTTAAATGAGCGCTTTAAGGGTTAATCTTTGAACGTATCTATGGCAGATAGAAAATCTTTTTTGGTCATGATAACTTGATGGGCCGTGATTAGGGTAGATGTTAAGGAGAGTACCTTGGGAATGGTGAAAGACATGTGACGTAAGTTTCAAAAGCATTCAAGAAAAATTTGAAATCGCCCAGAACAATATATGCCAAAGAAAGAACGACTTCGTCATGACACCTTGGTGTGGTAGCATGCACATGATACGAGAGGAAACTATAACGTTTGTGAAACATCCCTACTACAGCTGTGTATTGTTCAACACTGATGCCCATAAAGATTATTTGAGAAAAAAATGATCTTCACTAAACACTGTGTGACATTACTGTTATCAAGTGTATACCTTGTGAGAAAGCCTAGGTTAGTTTATAAAGTAATAAGTAATTCGTTTGCGTCTAGCCTTTCACGGTACATACTAACATCATCACAAATATTGCATATATATACGTTAAAAAATAACAAAGATAAACAAAACAATGCACAGCAATTGAATGACATGGTACGTAGGTACCTGTGGAGTGCATTCTGGACCTGAAGGGCACTTTGCAAAAAGTACGCCACTCTTTCGTTATGGGTGGACTTCTTTTCAATTTGAAAAGTCGTGATTGTTAAAGACTCTTTCTCTCTCTTTTTGTCTGTCTCTCTCGCTCTGTCTGTCTGTCTCTTCTCTCTCTCTCTCTCTCTCTCTCTCTCTCTCTCTCTCTCTCTCTCTCTCTCTCTTATGCGCTTTATGCAAATGGACTCGACCACATGATCTCTGATCTCCATTTCATAACTGTAATCTCATGGCCATGTATAGACAGTGCGAAATGCAAGACCGTATTTTGTTTTCCCTTCTAGTATTTTTCGTTCTATTTGCTCTGCTCAAACCTAACAGACATCAGCAAATCAAGCGTGTCAGGACTTTGAACTTGTACAACGGACACAATGGAAGATTTAGATTTTCAGTTCCTTTTGCTAAAATCAATATATATTTGTTTGAATGTATGAAATGTATGTAAACTTGTAATATATGAGTCAAGTTTCATCAATCTATCTTTCAACAACAACAACAACAACAACAACAAAAGAAGTTCTCATCAAAAAAGCACTCGTCTTCTGCTCTACTCTCTTTTCAAAGATAATAAGATGTGGAGGTTAACTACTATCGACCCCTTTTACCTATGTGGTCGATTTTCAGTGAACTGATTCCGTCGGCCGCTCATCGGTGATAAGAGGAAGACCAGTATAACTTGGTGGCTCAAGCCATGGATATGTTATAATATCTCTCCTGTGGTGCTTTTGTTAAAAATCTTTGGTGAAAAGGAAACATGAATTTAAGAAAACTAAAACCACACGCAATTAAAACCTGATGACCCTTTGTTTGCAAGGCAAAGTTTGACGCAACAAATTAGTTTCTTCGACATTCTTTAAAAAATCTTTTCAGATGATACTATCACGCGACTTTCCTATAGGTGCTTAATTCGCTCGCTGGAGTTAAAATTGTTACACCCGTTTAAGCCATTGTACATAATGTTGAACAACCCAGCCTCATAGGGAACATGCAATATCAGCATGTTGTCATGCCAACCACACATAGGCCGTCTTCAGGCGGATGTGACGTGAACTTCATAGATCTGACTCCATTTTGAACATTGTGTCGGAGATTAGAAAGAAAAAGGTGAATTTTCCATGTTCGATTGGGGTGGGGTGGGGTTGGCTGAGGGTTACTTTAAAGAATGGGACAACTAGAATCAATGAAAAACCATTCATGTTCTAATGATTTCACTTCTTGTCTTTGCAAAAGCTGTGATTGACCATTGAAAGGGTATGTGTACTTGTTAATTAATACCCAAGGATATTCTGCGTTTCCGGTTCTTCCATTGGAAGCCCAGTGAGAATGGTTTCAGCACGCCTTGTGATAAAACAGCAAAATGCAACTGATCTAAAATTTACCGAACTAAAGCACTGATTCAAGAAAGTCAAATAATCTGTGGACTAAATCTGAACCGTGCAGACAAAAGTTGTGCTTTTGACGAAAACATTTGTTTGCCCACAATCTTGTAAACTAAAGTTTCATCCATGTTACTTGCAAGGTAATTCTCACTTGGTTGGACAACACCAGGCCTTTTTTCCTTGGTTTGTGTTCCTTTCAATAGTCTTAATATGCTAATTTGAATTTGAACTGATAACACAATTTAACATTTTGCTACCTCCGAAATCTCGATTTCGGTGCAACACATGGAGACTGGGGACACAGACTCTGTTTTTATTGCTTGGGAGCAGAAGGTCGCTTGAAGGCAACAAAATGACAAATTAAGAGTTTTATAAGCCAAATCAGCACTTGGGTATAGAGCATGCCTATAGTGAATAGCATCCTGTATTTAGATCCTAGGTTTTAGATACAACTTTCTCCCACTCTGCATAGAAATGTATGGTGGCTGGGCCAAATTAAAATAAACAAACAAACTTGTTTCTCATTTCCCCGCGCATATCAAATTTTCAGCTGCATCTTTTTTTTTTTCTTTTTTTTTTTGTTATTTTGCCTGAGTGACATCTTCGTTTCCTGCTCCTGCTGGTGACAGGTGCCCGGTCACACCGCAGGCACAGCATATTAACAAATTAGTCATCTGTATATGGGCCATATCCAAAATAGTAGACGTTGTTTTTGCGGCGGACGGAAATTGTAGTTTTTTAATGCGTCAGTTTTGAAGCAAAACAAAGAATGGAAATTCGTTCACATTTTTTGAAGGTATGGGTACCGTTCTAATTGTATATGTAATGTTCCAAACCGTCACAGAAATACATTGCTGACGAAGTGGGAAAATAGTGTTGCGACGGAGGAATCACCAAAAAATTGTGTCCAGATTTATTCATTTATTTTTTTGAAAAAGGCGCTTCAGCATTATGCTGAAGCATTTTGGTAATACAGTGCACGGGACTTTGCGACGGACAGAAAATATGAAAGAGTGATGGACATAATTTGAATAACAAATTTTTCAAATAAAAAATTATAAAGAAAATGCAATCAATTATACGTTTAAATGTCTTTGTTATTTGATGTGATTTCTAAATGGATTCTTGTTCTGTGGGACAAAGAAATTAGTATTGCGACGAACCGAATGCAATGGACGGAAAAATTTAAATGGAAGAGAGAGGAAGGCACATAGGTGCCCACCTCGTTCATGTGGCCTTCAAATTTGATGTAAACGCTACTTTTGTATGTTTTCTTCTTCCTTTTTTTGCCACAGTTTTTTTTAATAAGCTCAGCTGACTTATCACTCAGCAAAGCTTATAGGATAGTCCGTCGTCCTTCTGTCCGTCCATCTTCAAGTCACATTTTCGACTTCTCCAAAACCGTCAGCAGGATTTACTTGAAACTTGGTGAGGATGGTCGCGGTCAGCGGTCTTTGTGTTTTTTATGATTATTTATATATATATATATATATATATATATATATATATATATATATATATATATATATATATATATATATATATATATATATATATATATATATATATATATATATTTAACTCAGCTGACTAACAAGTCAGCTGAGGTTATAGAATGAACGGTAATTCCTCTTCCGTCCGCTCACGTGTCACATTTTCTACTTCTTCTACAAAACTACAAGCCATATTCTCTTCAAAATTTGGTGGGGGTGTACCTTGGGTCGGTCTCTATGTACTTTATTTGAATTATCACGCTTCAGTGATTTTAAGATTTTCAATGATTTTTTTAGCTCAGGTGACTAGTCTACTGTCTTTTTTTAGTTGAAACAAGTAGAATAAAGAAATCAATTATATTTCCCATACATCCATCACCGAAAGATCAAAATAATTTAAATATTTCATCATATTTCTGACTAATTATGCTTTTATTTTATTCCATCTGGCGCTCTCAATTCTCGTATTTTTATTTTCTAACAATTTCTTAAAGTAGCATATAGCTAAGTGAAAAATACTTTGTTAATTTCAAAGGATTGTACTTCTAACAAACATACAAACCATTACTTTTAGCTTATTCGAAACGTTTGCATTTTGGTTGACAACTTTTATGGACCATATATACTAGTAATTTAATTCATACTGAAAGTTCAGTATAAATATATATATATATATATATATATATATATATATATGTGAGAGAGATAGTTTTTTGTACATAGAAATGTCCTTACACCAAAACTTGGCGACACTCTTCAGCAGTGCATAAAAATTCTCTCGCTCATCACTTTTTGTACCCAGAGGTGAATAAAAAATGGGTTACTTTTAACAAAAGCAATTCACCAGGTCAAGTATCTGGGTCACAGTGACATATCCTTGTAAAATCGTGTCTGGGCTATTATAACTTTACTGTTTAACTTAGTTGCATGAAACTTGACACACAATTACATCTTGACTTAAATGTGTGTCATAAAACTTAAGTAGGTCACTAGGTTAAGTATCTGGTCTCCGCTCTCCATGTCCGGGCTATAATTCGCTTGTCTTTCATCTTAGGTTAGTAAAACTTTACACACAGGCACATCTGGACATAGGAGTGTGTGATGTATCAAAAGTAGGCCACTAGTTCAAGTACCTGGGTCACAGTGACATATTCTTTTAAAATTGTGTCTGGGCTGTAATTCCTTTACTATTTCACTTAATTTCATGAAACTTCACACACACACACACATGTATCTTGACCTGAAGGCGTGACATGAAAAGGTAGGTCAAGTATCTGGGTCACGGTCATTTATTCATGTAAAACTGCATTACACTTCATGCCTGGCTGCAGTTCTGTTGTCCTTTGACGTAAAATCATGAAACTTTACACACCGGTGTATCTGGACACAAGAGTGTGTCATGCATAAGAGTATGTTACCAGGTCAACTATCTGGGTCACGCTGATAGCCTATTCTTATTGACTACTATCATTCCAAAATGAGACCTGTGATTAGGAAGGTCATAAATAAGGCGAGGGGGCATGGATCCAGCAGTCTCTGATTGCCTTTTAATTTCATTTGGCCTTAATCTTAAAACTATGCAAAGAACTGTTATCGGTGAAATCTTGGCTCATTTTGTGTTTTTCTTGTTTTCTTGCCAATAGGCCGTACCGTCTTTTTTTATTAAATGTGGTCTATCAGGGAGGAAAACAAGAAGTTTTGAATCTGGTTACCATGGTAACTGAACAAGTTGAATGGTGAGAAAGGTTATTTTCTGTATTGGATGACCTGTAACCCAGATCTGCCTGTAGCCATTTGTACAATGTATTATGGTTACACCAGAGTGTGTTCGCTTCGCATCAGTTAAATGCCTTTGTTGCGCTCGAGCTTTATTTGACGCGTGGGCAGGGGAGGGGGGAGAGGCATATTCTATCCTATCCATTATTCACCACTGAAATCACTGTGTACAGGTCAATATGGGGGTCCTGTATAAGCAGCATGGTTTACTTGAGGTTTTTCCTTGTGCACATTTCGAAATAACCAATGGAATCATCATGGCATTTGAAGGTTATCATTTTCATAATCACATGCGACATTCGAACCGAATGACATGGCCATTGCCATATTTGCTTTTGCATCATAATTGCGATTATGCAGCCTTGTAATATGATTGTGAGGACGCTTGCTATTCTCGCTAATGGAAGCATGATAACAGGGATAAACTGATATGATATATCATTCTGAACAACCTGCAGATTAGGACCCACCGACATGTTTGGGGTAAAATGAATATGACTTTTCCTTTAACTCGAGCAAAAATTCTTGTAATTGCAAAAATTCTTGGACTCACTGTTAGTGTGAAAGTTTAATAAATATAGGCCTAAAGGTTGGAAATTTCATGTACTCCACTGGGGATTTAATCAGTGTCGTTAATATCTTCCGCATTTTTATCACAGCTGACTTGTCAGTCAGCTGAGCTCATAAGATGGATAGTGATACGTCGTCCGTTCACAATTACATTTTCAACTTTAAAAAAAAAGTCGATCAGATCTGCTTCGAATTTGGTGGGGATATATCTTATGTAGATCTCTACCAAGTAAGTTTAAATGACCACGCCATATTTTTCAATGAAATTTTGGTTCTCTTTTTGACCAAACCTTCCAAGTCTTCTCCGAAACGGCCAATTGCTTCGAAATTGCCCAGGGACACATCCCAGATCTTAATTTGTTCAACGGGCCCCTGCGAATTCTTCAATTTTTAATGACTTTTTGTTTGTTTTCGCTATTTTCGACTTCTTTCCGTTAAGTTGTTTCAGAAATGAAGCTTGTGGGAGCGGTAAACAATTTTCTTCGCTAGTTGATGGTAATCTAGTTCCATGACTTTTAACGAATTTTTCAATTCGGGAATGTGTTGGTTATTACATACATTCCTATTGATTACCGTGTAAGTGAGTGGGGATGGACATGGAAACCCATGGCCATATGTTTGACTTTTTCTACAAAACCATAATCCAGACTCACTTCAAACTTGATGGGGTGTACTCCAGGCGGGTTTCTACAAGATTCGTTCTACTGGTCACTCTCGAGTTATTTTTGAATTTTTTCATTGAATATTTTTGTTTACTTTTGTTTGGTCAAAATTTTCAAATCTTCTCTAAATGCACTCAGTCAATTGCTTTGAAATTACACAGGGACACCCCTGGTAACCACAAGACCATAAGTTGCTCAACAGCTGGTGCTCCAATTCGTTCTTTTCTTCTTTCCTTCTCCCTTTTCAAAACAATTTTGTGTGTGTTTTCGCTATTTTTAACGTCTACAAAAAACGGTCACTCAGATTGTTCTGAAACGTGGAAATGTAGCTTGTGGATGATGGTCACGAGGTAGTACTCTGGATCCCTCATTTTCGAACGACTATTTCAATTTGGGCACCGTTTTTTAATGCATACATTTCTATTGATTACCATGTAAGGCAATGGGAATTGCCATTGAAATTGACATTTTCAACTTTTTCTTAAAAAAACCGTCAATTTAACCAGATTCACTTCAAACGTGATGGGGATGTACCTAAGGTGGCTTTCTAGCAATGCTGTTCAGCTGGTGGCACTCCAACTATTTTCATCATTATTTTTTAAAACAAATTTGCTCGTTCCTTTTACAGTAATATACTGAACCCCAATGAAAAGTATCCACATGCCAATTTTGAAGTATTTTATTGTTTATACTTGAAACATTTCATACCTAGACGTGCTTAGAACTTAACAAAGCATTCACTTTTCTGGCGTAAAAATAATGTAACGCTCTACCGACATTAACGTCACTTACAGGCAAAAAATGTCATTAACTGCCCTAATTGAAAGTCACACAAATTTTTCTGTTCAATATGGGATGTGGCCACCTCGAGCATCAACACATGCTATACATCTGCGGCGCATACTGCTGACCAGGGTTTGAATTCTGTGTTGGGGAACATTATTCCATTCTTCCTGCAGAGCTTGGATCAGCTGGTTTCGGGTAGTAGGCCTAGGTGTCCTCCGTTGAATACCTTGGCCTAACTGATCCCACAAATGTTCAATAGGGCTCAGATCGGGTGAGAACGCTGGCCATTCCATGACATTGATGTTGTTCTCATTGAGAAAGTTCATTGTTAATCTTGCAGAGTGTGCACGTGCATTGTCCTGCTGAAAGATCGCCAGATCTTGATGCTGCTCCATAAATGGTACCATGTGCGGCTCCAGCACCTCATCAATGTACCGCCTAGCATTGAGGATCCCTTGAATGACCACTAGGGGTGTCCGGTAGCGGTTGCTGATGCCTGCCCACACCATGACAGAGGGTCCACCCCATCGATCTGCCTGACGGACACAGGCATCTGCATATCTCTCCCCAGTCCGGCGCCACACACGTTCTCTGCCATCTGCTCTGCTGACACAAAAACGGGACTCGTCAGTAAAAAGGACGGTATTCCACTGCTGGCGAGTCCACCTGGAGTGTGCTCTACACCACTGCAGTCGTCTTTCTCTTCTGGGTTGGGTCAGCAGGTTACCCCTGTAAGGTCTTCTGGCTGTTAGGCCACTGCTCCTCAGTCGCCTCTCCACAGTAGAACTACTGACAGGACGGTGATTCACCCCTTGAGTCTCACGGGCTGTTTGGGCTGCTGTACGGAAACGGTCTCGCAGGTGCATCAGCCGGATGTGACGGTCTTGGCCAGGTGTTGTCACTCTTTCTCGGCCAGGCCTAGGCCGATCATCTACGGATCCAGTTTCTTGTTGCCGTTCAATTAGTCGTTGGATGGTGCGCCGAGTACACCCCATTCTTTGTGCGATTTGAGTGATTGGGACTCCACCCTCTGCAAGCCCCAAAGCATGGTGTCTTTGACCTTGGCTCAGACGCGGCATGATCGCCTCAACACACCTGAGACCACTGGCTTTTTTCTTGGCTGAACATCCCTTTTTAAAGCCACTGAAAACATCAGGTCATTTTAGCCATCCAATAGGAGTGGTGGTCAGAAGCCATATTCGGTGCACAAAAGTCACATGCATTATGTAACAACCCAGCAAAAGTTAAAAAGTTGTCCTGAATGACCCTGATGTAGGCTCCAAACCATGCATATATGCACACACAGTACTTAGTAACTTACAAAATTAATGTGTTAATTTTTTATGTGGATACTTTTCATTGGGGTTCAGTATATATTACAAAACCGAATTCTCCGAAACAGCATTACCAATTGCTTCGGAATTGCACAGGGACACTTTTGGGGACCATTTAGACCTTTATTTGCACAACAGGTGATGCTGCGAATCTTTTAAGCTTTCTTTTTTTAAGCATTTACACTTTTCTGGACTTTTTCTCCCAAAATGTAAGTTGGATCCCCTTCAAACGTATTGGGACTATACGTGGACTCGATCTCCACCAAATTTATTCATTACATGGTGGTACAGTCATTTTTTTTTTAATTTTTTAATTTTTTTTTTTATTTTTAGCAAATTATCAAAATTGGGAAAAATCGGTCAGGGGATACGTACATGTTGGCAACAGGGACGATGGTATTAAACAAAGGTGACCTTGATTTTACTCTGAAGTTCACAGGAGCGCTTCAAATTTTGCATGTAGGGTCGGCTGAGCACATGACTGTGGCAGTCCTTTTTGGAGTTCAGTTGACGCGTCACTCGGATGAGCCTTTTATGCCTGTCCCAGTAATGAGGGTCGGCATTATGTATTTGGTTTGTCCCTATTCGCCCGTACATCCTTACGTCTGTACGTCCTAACGTCTGCTCCAACCTTTGTTGCTTCAATATCCTCAAAAGGTCTGAAGGGATTTTTCTCAAATTGGTTACAGAGGTGCATTAGTGCACAAACAACTAGTTAACTGTATTTTCAGGTTACTTTGATCTATGGTGTTGTT
This sequence comes from Hermodice carunculata, assembly GCA_964020975.1. Lineage (NCBI taxonomy): Eukaryota > Metazoa > Annelida > Polychaeta > Eunicida > Amphinomidae > Hermodice > Hermodice carunculata. The sequence goes on along the minus strand of OZ026624.1, from coordinate 8,655,552 downwards.
ACTGTGACCTATTCACAGTCAAACTAGCTTTGTTAACGTGATATCTTCAAAGTAACTGGATGGATTAAGTTTGATGCGGAGATGCATTCTAAGAAAGGAAAATATCTGTCTAACCTATTTATGAGACAAGGTGACCAACTTAGTTTGAATTTTGATACCACAATAGTTTTTGTGTACATAGATATTTTTTTCTTAAATGTGGTACAGATGTGACCTATTGTGCTGTTATTATGACCTATTATGGTGTGATTGAGATCTATGTACAGTCCATTTGACTTTAGTACTGCAGAAAAAATAGCTGATCAAATTTTCAAGCCAATGTGACCTAATTTGTGGTTACTCGGACCTATTTACCGTCAATTTTACTTTGTTGCTGCAATATATTGAACGTGTATGGAAGGTCTTTGTTCAAATTTATTTATTTATTTATTTATTTATTTGTTTGTTTGTTTGTTTGTTTGTTTGTTTGTGTGTTTGTTTGTGTGTTTGTTTGTTTGTTTGTTTCTTTGTTTGCTTGCTTGTTAGGAACAGGTGACATCGGTAAAATTTCACTTTAGTGCAACATATTAATCGGTCGCTGTGCAACAAAGATTACAATTTGCCGTATTTGGTGGGCATTGTGGGCAATTAATATGTATTTAAAGTTGGTAGGGGGGAAGGCATTCCAGTATTTGTTTGAAATCATAGCTATCTAGTCTTATGGTCAACAATTCACATCAGCAGCTTCTCGCAAACCATCGGTCAGATCCTCAGAAACTTGGAGAGAGGCTTTCAGTGGGCAGTTGGGACGGTTCCTATAGCCTTGACTTTTTCTGTACCAAATTTATTCACTGCATGGTGCTCCTTTTATATCCTTTTTCTGTAGTGATTTTCTAAATTTCGTATCTTGCTTGTTTTGCGTTCTAATGAAGGGAGACTTTAAATGTTCAAGAGGAGCGGGAATCGTCAGACGATGTCCCTTCAAAGGCCGTGCCGCGATGGATTAGCCCAGTGGTCCTGCACACCAAAGACAGACGGGGAAAACTGGCACTTTAATCAACAATACCCACGTATATAATATTTTATCCAAACCCAGGGATGAGGAAATAAAAGTACAAATAAACACATCGAAATAAGCATAAAAAAGAACAGCAGAGAAAACACACAAAATAGCGTTACAAAACTCAGGTTGGAGAGAGAAATGAAACTCATTGAAAAAATAGCCACAAAATAGTGACAAGCTAACTCAGTAAAGTGAACATACAAATCTAACAAGCTAGCTACATAAAGTATACAGATAGGAGTAAACATAATAAAACACTATCCCTGAAAACGGGCCGTAGGCCGTCCCACCGAAGCAAGGCAACACAACTTTCTTATCCAGGCTTGAGGTCACGGTACCTGAAGGGCCGCCTCCATGACGTCACACTTTGAAACCAGACTGTCGCTGTCGCCGTTTGACAGATCGCTGAATAATGTTTTCCGCACTTCAAAGGCTCTTTTATTGATGTAATTGGCCAAGAATTGATTGACGACCTCCCCAAATGTTAAGGGACGATGTTTACTACGTTTTGTACAAATATCAGCTCAACTTGAGCAAACGGTATTGTTTCAGAGGCAAATGATCAACATCAAAGGCCTTTGAAGCTTGTATTCTCAGAAAGGATAATGGGACGAGAACCCTTCTGAATTGGTTAAAAAAAAAAAGATACTCGTGCAGGCCTATGTGGATGGAATTCTTCAAAATTATTGTCCAGAGTCTGCTCAAACTAGGCTGTTCTGCACTTTGGGTAGGTGTCTGTCAATTTGACATGATTCTCGTACTACATGGTATTATTTGTGTAAATTTCATAATTCGAGAATTACGTGAACCTGGACTTGGAACTCACTCGTGATGATTATCTTCCACAACGGAAAAGTTGAAACTTCTTATGGGCAACGTTGGCCAAATTTGTAAGGTCACAGGGGTATAGCTACTTGAATGAATCTAGCGTTCATGGAACATTTCAGGAAGCTTTCAGATGGGATTTTGAATGCACTTCGTAGTGTTCCTTTATAAGGGCTTGATGGGGGGCTTCACTGACCTTGACCTAATTTTCAAGGCCACAGAGGCGCTGTAGTGAATTTACTATTCATTTGAAACTCAAGCACCATTTGGGTTTGGAGTTTTATGTTGCATCAATGATGATCCCATGAAAGGGCTTTATGTGGAAACTGCACATTGACCTGATTCCAAAGATCACACATCCATGTAATTTTTCATGTTATTTCTTTTTAATGTTTTGAGTTACGATGTCAATATTGCACTGCAATGGTCCACAATTGAGACCAAGTTGAGACTGCATGTGGATGACCTTGACCTAATTCTCAAGGTGAGCTGAGCGCAAGGCTGTCCTAATCTACTTTTATTTTGAATGTTTTAACAATATTGCAAATAAATGCCCGTGAACACGTTTCGATCCCTTTCGATCTGTAGTATGTGAGTGCTGTCCTGTTTAAAGAAGTTTATCCCTTCCCCAAAGATTGTGTGTGCCCTTCTTCACACATTTTTCACCTCAAGAAGCACTTCATTAGAGTCATTTTACGTGTGCATGCTTGTCGCTTTTGTCCCTCAGGCTCCATGCCTCGGAAAATATATTTGAAACTATGGTGGTCTAAGGAATCTTCCCAACCAATAACATTGACCCCACAAACGCAATACTCTACCATGAACCATAAAATTTATGCTGAGCTAGCAAGTTGGATGAACGTGGACCAACGTTGTTGTAAGGTAATTACAAGATGTGTTGGAACAATGATGAGATACAAAAGAACGTAAAGCTAAACTTAGAAGCCAACGTTAAGTCCATTGCTGCATTTGGGTGACTTGTGTGCATTTACTGCTACACTTTCTGAAAGTATGAATGGACTGTTTCGCTTCTAGGTGGACGAGAGGCAACTTCCAGTGTCTGGTGTCTATCTGTTGCAACTTTATGCAAGTGAAGACAGCTGGGAGGGGGTGGGGGGATGGGGAGGAGAGAAAACGCGAACCTGCTTCATTCATTGGTTGGAAATATCACATGACACATGTAGCAGGTGCTGCAACAATGCACAATAGTATACATACGTATGAATGAGTACCAGGCATGATGTGTGTGCTGTGTATTCTACCAATCTGTGTCTTTCCCAAGCAACAGGTCGATACGTGCGGTTAATTTGTATATAATAGCGGCAGCCAAGGGGGCAAGTGTGTATCAATATCAAATTTTCACCTTGTCGGGAAACCGTATGCCAATTAACAGCGTGATTTCAAACGTCATCTGCTTCCTCTAATTTATATGAAGGTTTGATCCACAGAATAAGAGGAAATGTGTCAACTTTTGCTAGAGTACACCAGGTGTTTAATGAAACCACTATTACTACTACTATGCCAAAGGGACCATGCACAATCTTCACATAGTTCTCACTGAAACATGTCTATGTCAAGGTTTACGTATCAGGTATAAGGTACCTTTGTCCGTAAATAAATATTTACTTATCTGAATGCGGCCAAGTCCCAAGTAAATATGGAAAAGTTTGCCGCTGTAATGTTTGTAGTGTATGACTACTGGATGTTATGTGAATGCATTTTACAAGTTGTGCAGGTTGAAATATTGTGTGCACAGAACACATGCACATAAAGGTGAAAAACTTTCACCTTTGACCTTTTGTTATCAGCGAGCACTTCACCAACTTTACTGAGAAATGTTGTTGAATCGACCTTCCTCCTCCTCCTCCTCCTCCTCTCTCTCTCTCTCTCGCACACACACACACACTTTCTCTCCCTCCCCGATGTGGTGAGGGCCACCAAATATTCAGCACAAGGTCGTCAGCATATCTTTGATATTCATGTCACATTGGCTCCACATGCGCAAATCAGGTAGGCGTCTCATTCACGTCGATAACACGGCTGATTGTGTCAATCTGCATTTTAGCATAGAGCACCCGCTATAAAAGTGAAAGGGGCGCCGCGCACGCTGCAGTTTTGCTTCGTGCGCTGTTATCACTGTCGTGGTGCTGGCTCAACTTGTCACACCTAAAGGGGATCAACTCGAAAGTTTGGATTCGCTGAACTTGAACTGTTATCGAAAGGAAACAAGCAGAAAGTTGTCATCCACGTCAGGTATTGTTGTGAATAATTTCATTTCTTCAATTTCAATATCTACTAAAAATGTGTGACGCTCTAAAATTTAATTTTGATTGGGGTTTTGGATGCCACAAACTCGTGGCCATATTAACTTTTTTTTAAAAAAATTAAAACATGAAAATTAAATTTACTGTAAAAGCTAAAAACTCTTAAGTTAGCCTACATTGAATTAAGTTGTTATAAATTAAACGAGTAAGTTCTTAGTTAAATAATCTGACCAGCTGCAAATTATCGTGTCTGAACGTGGGCTTGCTGGCAGAACGATGGCGCGATCAAGCATGCGGTACGCCGCTTAACCTGTGCAGCTCTAATTTCAAATTGAGTAGAAAGTTGATAAAAGAGAGGACTGCAATCCATCAGATCACAATGTCCGGACGACAGCCTCTCGAGTATTAGGCCAAATACTCTCCGTTGTATTGTGGACATAACCACCCTCTATTAAATCACATAAAAACTTCACTTTTCCAACCAATTGACAGGCAAGGTATTACATGGCTTGAACCTGTTATGCATGTTCATTACGTGCCTAAACGTAGAAAATAATTGATTAAATGTGATTCTTTGATGTTAACATAGCAGATGAGAAATGCCCTATCCACTACACTTATATGCATTTAAAAAGAATATTTAACCTTGTAGAAATGTTTTTTATTTTCATTGCACAAAACCCAATTTAATATTATGAACATTTAAATGTGAATGTGCTGTTTTGTGTGAAATCAGGCAAAGGAACCGTTTTGGATAAAAAAATGACAATTAAAAAAGGCATTTTTGAATGCAAAAAAAAAAGGAAACGAAAAAGCATTTATAAAGATGTAAAATAAGAAGTACAGCAAGGTTCTGGGGTTAAAAAGAACAGTCACTGACAGGGATAGGTCGGCTACAGTGTTCATTGGTTGCGAGTGGATAAAGCTGTCCCGTACCATCACTTATTGTCCCGTCCGTGACAGGACTAATTTACACTTTACTGAAATAATTGAACTGATATAATTTTTCCTGCATGCCCATGCAAAAATATATCGGTTACAATGTTATAAGCGTTGGAATAGCAAGTTTCTGAAAACAGAACAGACTTATATATATATATATATATATATATATATATATATATATATATATATATATATATATATATATATATATATATATATATATATATGTATATGTATATGTACAGATCATAAAAAGCGCATTTGAAATACGACAGGAAGTCATAGGTCGGTAAATATTCACAGTTGTGGGAGCACCCGGATATTCCAAGGAGTAAGGTCTTGTTTTATGTGTGTCCCCACGGTGGGCATGTATCTATGTGAAACAAGTAAAATATGTATCGTTGTGTTCTTATTTTTGTCTTGTTAGTAGTTTACTACACCACACCT
>OZ026624.1:8382529-8645029 GCA_964020975.1 Hermodice carunculata | reverse complement strand
CACAATTTATGTGAACATTTAAGCTGCACACCTACGTTTCCCATGACACCTCTGGTGCTTCCAGGTTTAATATAGCGAAACATAAACCCGCACGAGGCCAGCGATCGCAGGGATCTCATTTATCACTACTGCCGGTTCGGATGCACATTGTTTTCTGTCTGCTAAACTTGCTGGGTTTTTTGTCAGGAATGAAATGTATCTGATATTGCTTTGCACGCACGTTTGACTGGGGAAGTAATTTTTGACTGAATTTTACTCAGGGACATTGGAGTTAAAGTGCTTAAGGTGTACAGGTACGTTTAATTTAGCAGCTCAACGCACTTCGTGAGCCTCGTGCGAAAGATGTCTGGTTATTTATTATTCTACCCATAGATGAACATTGCAGATGGAAATTTATCTTCGGCAAACATCCGGCCTAATACAATTTCAATAGGCCTAGGTGCGGAGTCTTAAATTACGTTATCGTCTCGCCAGCGTTTGCTGTTTGCGAGACTAAGGACTCACTTTCCGTACGTTCGTCCGTATTTCAAAAACAAACAAACAAACAAACAAACAAAAATACAAACAAACTTCGGAGTGGCATGTCACTAACTTGTCAAGGTAGGGCTTTCATTCTTGGGTGGGTGTTCGCAGTAATCAACTCCAGATATAATTATATCCCGTGACTGTCACACTCCATTGATCACGTCGTGCTTGAATGAGTGTTTGAAAAAAAAGGAAAGGCCATAAACAGTGCTGTCCAGCTGAAAATATCTGTAGCAAAATTTTCTTTCCTTGTAGCAATTTTTCCACTTTTTTTACATAAGAATCACTTATTTTTGAGAAAATATGTAGCAATTTTTGAGAGCTTTGTAGCAAAATTTTGCTACAATGCTCCAGTTGAACAGCCCTGATAAACTAGACCATGTATAGAGTTTTTATATAGGGGTACATAGTTTTTAGTTATCATTACTAGAGATATGTGCCTTGCCTATCACACTTCATTGATCATGTTAGGCCTGAGCAGTGAAGAAAAACATCGGAGAGGTACAATTTCTCTATAACTAGACCAGTTATGGCTTTAATTTTGGGGTGAATGATTTATGGTAATCATTACTAGAGATAAATGCCATCGCTCAAAGACATGATTGATCAAGTCATGCTTGAATGAGCATTCAGTTGCATGTAAAATGAATATTCTCTGCAAATAAAATGTGACTGCTGGTAAAGTTCTGTGAAGCCGTAAAAATGCTATAAACCACCCTTTTTAAACCGTGTGTAACCATAAAGAGGTTTTAAATAATTTATTTAATTTAACTTTTTATCTAAAATTTAAATTACATATTGAAACAAATGATGTGCTCATTCGCTTTTCAGAGGAGTAAAGTTAAGTTTATTTGTTTTTGCGTGTGCGGAATACAATATGATGTGTACGTCTATAAATTTTTACGTTGAACAAAAAATGCATTCATAACATTCTTAGTTATACGGAACGTACACAGAAAGCAGAACACACACACGTATGTGTGTGTGTGTGTGTTTGTACTGTATGTGTGTGTGTGTGACCTTTCCCAAGACTATCCACAAGGCTCCAGACCATGTATAGCAACCAAAAAGGAAGAAAAAGAAAGGAAGGCAAAAACAAACAAACGAACAAGCAAGCAAGCGAGTAAGTAAACAAACAAACAAACAAACAGACAAACAAACAAACAAACAGACGGAATTAAATATATGAACAGAGTGAACGACTTAGGGAAGTAAGATTAAAAAAAGTTCAATTTGATAAAGTCTTCCGCGCAGCGGTTGTTGCGATCCGATCAGTATGTGTAGTTTTTCATCTTTCAAAAGTCCGTTAATTGTTGAAAGTTCAGATTCTTCGCTGTGTGCCCACTTAATCAAGCTCGGATGATATCTTCAAGGAATCGACACAAATTTAAAAGTGCGATCAAGTTCAGTGGGTCAAACGTGTTTTTACGTGCGTAGAATTAATTTTAATTTTCAATGTAATAAGGCCTGCGGCGACACTTGCATGATGATATAATTTTGCGTACATGTAGTTTTGCTGACCCTTTCCACACGTCCGGTTACATGGAAAGTATTGATACTGTAGGAGTAAACGGCGATATGGGAATGTGAAAATCATGTGTGCCAAGTCCACGGTAAAACATTAATTTCCTGTGTGGCGAGTGCAAGAAGGTACACTGTTATGTAATAATGTAATAAGATGCTGCCACGTTTCAGCATCACATCTGGTGGTAACAGTTGACCTTGGGGTCATTGGAGCAGACCTATCCACATCTATTTTGTACTGCCATATATATATTTGTATGTTTAGTGCTCCCTGTTCATAAGCGTGGTGATTGGGCCCTTAGAGTAGACCGTGCTGTAGAAAAGCGCCTTATATCAGAGGGATTTCCAGTATGAAAGTACTTGGGCAAGCACTTCGTGGCGGAGCCAAGGGACTACGTGTACTGTCAGAATACGCCTTGCCATGAAGGGTGTTTATATATATATATATATATATATATATATATATATATATATATATATATATATATATATATATATATATATATATATATATATAGAGAGAGAGAGAGAGAGAGAGAGAGAGAGAGAGAGAGAGAGAGAGAGAGAGAAAGAGAGAGTCAACCCTGTTTTAAAAGAAAGACCACCTGCCTCCACTTTTTAGCCTGCCCTAGGGTGGGTCTCTCAAAACAGGTTTCACTATATATATATTAAACATAGTATGCGTAATCACAGCTTGGCATTGGAAACATTACATTGGACATACAATTCTTTTGGCGGTGTTTTTATGTGTACGGGCTTTGTGCCATGCATTTGAAATCAGTGACGATAACCACAGCGACACGAAATCCATGTAGGCCTGCATTTTTCCTCAGTCGCAATAAGGGCACGTAAAACATTTCATTTCGTATTTCATTCCATCGGAATATGTATCTGATATTTTTTTTCTCAAGAACGTCAAGGAATTTTCCGGTTCAACAGACTGGAATCCATATATTCTGCACTAAATATGGAGTGCAGAAAACTCGGAACTTGGCCTGCTTTGGATGCAAACAATAAATCAACTAGAAAAGGAAATTTGCTTCACAACAAATCTACGTGTCCAAAATAACCCTGTACAAATGATACCAGCTAGCGATGATGATGCATTCAAGTGACCATAACATAAAACAAAACATTTCTCCGTCTATTTGTTTTGAAGCTTTTGTGTATCAAAGATTGCAAGATTTAGGTTACCTAATTAGCAATGCTAAAGCTACAGATAACCATTCGTTATCTTTGCCTATGTCAATAAAATACTTGAAGAAATTAAAATGACACGCACTTCTATCATACTTTCGAAGATATTGAGCTTTCAAAATTTAAAATTCACCTAATTGACATAATTAAAATATTACAACTTTGACATATTGTTCATTGTATGCGTCTGTATCACAAACGTACAGGTTAGAGTTGGAATGGTATCTGTATAGTTTTAAGATATATACATATACAATGTATATATAAAATTCCATGTCCCTGATTAGAATAAGGTTGGGTCATATATTCATTTGATGTACAGTTGTCACAAAACATACACGTAGGTGTTGTAACTTTACATATTGGTTTAAAAATATTTTGAAAAAAAAGGCGTTGGACTGTATGAATCCCTGTCGCGCACAAAGAGAAAGTGGAGGGGGGACAGTATACATCAGTAACATTACAATGTCAGAATGAACAGCGCTACATGCGGACAGATAGAACGGCAACAAACTATTGGAGATGTCGAACGACAAGACGCCACAGATAAGAAAAGGATAATAGAATATGCCATTGCAAACAGGCACTTAATTCGGTGCCCATAATTACGAATTTATGTGAATTCTATATTTCATGTAATGATGATGATGATGATGATGATGATAATAAAAACAACAATTATAATAACAACAATAACAAGTAGAGTGAAGTGTCATCTAGCGATGACACGACAATATACTCCCGCGCCCAAGATCACTTATATATGAGCCTCCCTGAAGAGGGTATCCCCAAGGCATTGGGCATGGTTTGAAAATGGGGAGCACATTTAAACCCATATATATGAAGTTGGGCTTGTCGGATTGTGGTAATTAATGTATAAATAAGACAACAAGACACATATAAGTAAGTACAGTAATGGATATTATGAGGCAGGAACCGCAGAGATAAATAATAGTATATATAAACGGGCGGCAAACCTGCGTTATTTGGATATTTTGTAACAATGTATCACTCCTATAATCGCCCATTCATTTGATCATGTATGTATGTATGTATGTATGTATGTATGTATGTATGTATGTATGTATGTATGTATGTATCACAAGAGAAGACAAAGTGTTACATGATGGGTGACTTTGATACAGACATTTTAACTCTTACAGTGCCAAGGTTTGGATTGCCTGCACAGCTTTTCTCGGTGCGATTTAGGCGAATTGCGCCCAAAGTCCACGTAGGATAGCTGTTGGCCTGGACCTTTATATTCTATGGGACTATAGGCATGCTGGTACTTGAATGATAGTCCTATTTACCAAAAATACCAACATATTATCCTTTTGATAATTTAGAGAAGTTCATCTTAGGATTGGGGTACTTCAGTTGCAGTTGGCAACGAAAGATTTAAAACATGATTTGCGTATCGCTACTGCTGAATTTTTTTTCTTTTCTTTTCTTTTCTTTTCTTTCTTTCTTTCTTTCTTTCTTTCTTTCTTTCTTTCTTTCTTTCTTTCTTTCTTTCTTTCTTTCTTTCTTTCTTTCTTTCTTTCTTTCTTTCTTTTTTGATGTTACGTTTTAAAATTCTTCTCTCCCATCTATAATTTATAAACAGACCCACTAGAATTATGGAAACTACAGCCACTATATAACAGACATTATGCTTGCAAATGACCTGGATTACTCTGTATATACTCAGAATGGTACCTTGTACACTGAAATATCGGGTCATTTACGCACTTTTCAAGCTAATCAAAATGGCATTCTTGATAATGTAACTCTCCCTCGCTGTCAGCAATTTATCACAACAGGAACACTTAATAAGATAAGACTTGATTCCCATGACTCATCCAATATCTTACTTTTACAAGATGCCAATTCTGCTATGAAGTCTTTTAACATAGAATTTAAAACTCAGACTTTATATACTAAATCTAATCCCTTTAAATCAGAGACAACGAACTATAAAAATGATGATGATGATGATGATGATGATGATGATGATAATAACTTGGTTGTTCATTGGTATAACCGATTCATTTTTCTCTAAAAAATAATTATAAGTGATAACACTCAAAAAGAAGCACAGACCCGTTTTTTTTAATTACAAAACATACAGGAATAAGTTAAATCATCTCGTGTGTTTCTGAAAAGCAAAAATTATTATTCTCTTATTGAAAACAATAGTAAGCAAAGCCTCACTAAATTATTGAAGATTAAAAATTCTAGTAATGTAATTTGTAAAAATAAATGAGCATTAATCAATGCCAGATTTAAACATATAATGGCTACATAATTCCAGACATCAAAGACATTGCTGATTACTTTTAATTGTTAATGCGAGACCTAAGTTAGCTTCAAAATACCCAATAATTATAATGATCAATAACATTTTCTAAAGGGAAATTATTGATAATCATTTTACTTTCATCCGATAACTGAAGGTGACTTCTGTGTCATCATTTATTCTTTGCGGAATTATATTCTTAACCTGTGCAGGACCAGATAAACAAACCGAAAGTTGTAAAATATGTGAGCTGCATTTTTCTTGAATCACATATACACATCTTAAATTTATCTGCAAACTGGCGTTCTGCCCGATGAATTAAAGCTTGCAAAAGTAATTCCAGCTTGCAAAAGTAATTCCACTGCTTAAGAAAACGACCTCGAAATATTTACAAAGTAGCGTGCAATAGCGATACTGCCCCCCCCCATCTTTTCGAGGGTTGTTTATAACCAACTCATTTGTTATGTGGAAAAATGTACAATTTTCAGTTTGGCTTTCGAAGAGGTTATAGTACAGAGACGGCTGTCAGTTACCTTGTAAATAGGCTATCAGAGACCTTGGATAGACAAGAGCATGTAGTTATCATTTTTACGTGATCTGTCCAAGGCTTTTCATATAGTTAATCAAATGCTTCTTGATAAGTTACTTAACTATGACACACGCAGCTCAGTGTTCGACTGGTTCAAAAGTTAAATTTAACACACAATATTTAAGTTTCATGGACACCGACTGTACACCATTAGACATTACATGAGGAATTTCGCAAAGATCTATTTTAGGTCCATTCTTATTTTTGGAATATACATGTATATATAAATGACCTCGGTACTTGATTCGAAAATGTATTTACTCTTCTTTTCGCTGGTGATACCGGGTTGCCCTTTATAAATCATGGCTTAGAGACCTTATTCAATGCTTCAAATTCCGTTTCATTAACTTTTCTCGCATCTTTTAATTCTGAAAATGATCTGGTAACCTAGAAAAACTAATTATATGAAATTTGGTACCAAGCATCGCGTAGCTCGTGTCAACAATTTACAAATCAAGGTAAATGATGTACCCTTGGAACAAATATCTTACTGTACACTTTTAAGTGTCTTAGTTGATAATAGACTAAACTGGATATATCACATTCTAAATATATGAAATAAGCTTAGTAAAATGATTGTTTTTTTCTAAAGATAAGATGGATACATGATAAAGGTATTTTAGCTAAACTTTATCGTATGCTAGCTTATCCGTATTTTCTTTATTGTAATGTTATGTGGTCTGCAAATTATGCCTCGGATTTAGACAAATTGAATAATACACAAAAGAAACTTGTGTGGATTATGGGAGACTCTGAATTCAATGCACACACAGACCCCATCTTTCCCGATTTGAAAATTGTAAACCTGCTGGTCGCGTTCCTTTAAACTAAGGACAAGAAAATTGCAATATATATTCATTATCTAGTTCTGCCTGTGGGACCCTCATATTACTGATCCACAGTTAAAACAAACGATGCATTTAATTACTTCAGTCCATATGCACAATGGATTTTAACTGTGTTCTAGATAGGCCTCAATCCCTGAGATGTTCCCACCAGGGAAAATAATGAGATTAATTAGTGCAAGTTAACCTTAGGGAATAAAGCAGTTATCTTAGCTTTGCCAGATTTGACCTTTGAAGGACTCCTAGCAAGATGTGGAACCAACATGAACTTTTTTCTTTTTTTCTTTCTTCTCTCTCTCTCTCTCTTTTACATAGATGTACATTTTCACAGTCCTGATATTTTTTATATTGTCTTCTTGTTCATTTTTCCTCACTAGAAAATCATTTTTATGTAAATTCTAAATTTAGTAGGCCTACAACAGACCACAAAATTGGAACAATATCCAAATTTTTATAAGGTATCGATTATCTCTGACAATATCTACATCTTAATTACTTGTTGTCAATCAACTGACTTTTATGACCACATATCGACCTCCTGTAATTAAAAAAAAAAAAAAGAAAGAAAAGAAAAAAACACGCTGCGTATTGTTATGATATTCCATAGTCTCTACTTTGGGCCTGTTGCCCATAAACCTCACTTCATTTCACTTCAATACAACTCGAACTCGTAGTTACAAAATACTCAAATGTAGTTCAAAGTTTTGTCGTCCGAGAGCGCCACATGACTGTAGTACCACTTTGTGAGGCAGCCATTCTGAGAGTGAGCACAGTTTATGAATCATGGGCATTAAAATTTGTTGTGCTTGAAAAGACAGATACATCAGCAGTGTTGCTGTAAACTGCGGTTTGCGGACAGCTGAATAGCTTTGGTGGTTACATGAACTGATCATTCGATAGTTGGAGTGCCATTTACGAAGCAAGTACAACACCAAGAAATCGCAAATTCACCGGGCAAGGACCACGGTGTCCGTTTGTCGGTATAAACACGTGTCAACATTCTCAATGCTTCGCCAAAAGTAGGTCGATTGGAACTCGTCACTTGTGTATTTTGAAGATCATACAAAGTTAGACCACACTACATTGTGTTTTTTGGTGACTGCAGTGACAAGAAAAGAATCAGGATGGCCTGGAACAAATCGGTAAGCAGGGTAACAGTTATTGTGCAGATTCAAACGCATGCCGTCGCTGGGGAAAAACGTGGCCGCTGCCGCCACGAGATGGCGTCCTCTTTGTCCTTGTCCCTAGGATTTACCCATCTCTGACCATTTACACGAGAAAACAATCCGCAATAAATATAGAGAAATATAAATCTTCTTGGTTGTCAGTTATTTTGCAGGGTTGAGTTGGAGGGTGCGATATGAGCAGATCCGATATTCTGCGAAACTGAAACCCACATTCCACCAATCGGGCGCCACCATATTTTTATGATAATTAGCCACGAGGTCCTTCTAGCTGGGGTAGTTTTCAGCTCTGGTGACCATGGCATGGGGCCAGGCCAGCCATATCAAACAAATGACGATGAAGGGTGAAATTCACCGATTTAATGAAGTCTACACAACTGGTGGAATTGAATTTATGACCAAAAATTAAAAAAAAAAAAAAAAAAAAAAAAAAAACAACATTGGATAATTGATGGAATGTCATCTTTCATGTTTAAGTTAAGAATATACTTCTGCTGAGCAGAGGTGCCCACAAAATGGGCCATAAAACACAATAAACTGAAAACAAGTCCAACATAGTATATATTTTTGAAAAAGTACGTAAAGCAGAAAATTGTGTCATTTATGTCACTTTATTGTCTTGATACAGCAATTGCGCATAAGTAAATGCACAATTTTCCTATTTTTTCGGTTTGAAATTGATTCAGCTTTTTTATTTTTCATTCAAACTTTGAAATTCTTGTGGCAAAATAAACTAAAGAAGTGTAGACGAAAACTGGGTCTCATTTTTTGCAAATTTTGCTTTGGCTGGTTTCGAGCCTGACTCTGATGTTGGGAAGGTAATATCTCACTTTAGCAGCATAAAATGAGCCTTTTGCTTTCTTGACTCATGGCAGTGTGTGTGTCAACACACACTTTTCTGTTTTTTCCCAAAATTCTCTGTCTGTCTCTCTCTCTCCCCCCCTCCCCCCCCCCCCCCAGTGAATTTGTCCAACACTTTTCTCTGACACTTTTATACATAGAAACTCCAAACTTGGCATGATTTTACCTCCATACAAAGAGTTGGGCCTTTTTATGCAGAGGAATGAAGATGTTTAAAATAATGCAAATTTAGGGGCATTTGAAATCTTGAATATCTTATATCTATATCAAAAGTATAATAGATAGAGATGTCATTCCAACTTCTACTAGAGGGTTATTGACCATTGATCATCTAGTGAATTTCAAACAAAAGTTGTAGCAATTTAAAGTATGCTAATTAGCAGCATTTGAAACTTTAAATCTTGAATATCTTCAAAACTATAACAAATAGAGATGTCATTTCAAGTTGTATTAGGGGTTATTGACCATTGCAGATGTACGGAATCTAAAACAAGAGTTGTAGCAATTTAAATTATGCTAATTAGCAGCATTTGAAATTTTAAAAATTAAATAACTTCAAAGCTATAATAGCTAGAGATGCCATTCCAACTTCTACTCCTGTGTTATGGACTAGTTGTACATTGCCATACCAATATGCTTTGAAGACACACACACTGATTTGCTATGCAGCAAATCATCTTTTCTAGTTACTTTTAATCATGGAAGTTTATTTGGCCCCGTTTAATACATAAATCAGCCTTCTTCCTGTTAATTTCCTAGGTGGCAGCACAGGATCTCTGTTAATATGAATACATGTACCTTCTATTGGTGCCTTGGTCCCATACACAGTGTAGGTCGTACAGCATGTGTGATCACTCATCTGTCCTTATGTCCAACTTATTGCTTGTGAAAGTGATACAGTCCACAGTTTTCAATGTGGGCCATATTACTGTAGCAAATGACCATGCGAGTGACATCATAAACTCTTTGAATAGGTATTGTGCTCCAGGTTGCGATGTCGTCGGCACAGGAGCATCTCGTTGGAAAATCGGATATACTAAATATACTGGCTTCATTGTATTCTGTAATATTATCTCAAACAGTTGTCCCTATTGTTTTCCCGTATCAGGATTATTGTACCTATGCCGAACAAACTGACTTTAAGCCCTAGTGAGGCCAGCAGAGATAGATCTATTGCTTTGTCGACTGTTCATTCCAAGCTAGCAGAGTTGTGTATGCTACTGGCAAACAAAGTGTCAAACACACAATTTTGTTTCTGTAAAGGTCGTGGCACTGGTTTTTGTAATAGTTTTCTAAATGATATTGGTGCCTTCTGATTTAATGAAAGACAGGTGCCAAATTATATTTGATAATTCTGTGAATAAAAACCATCTTACAAGACCGCATTTCTTTTGCATTTGGGGCAGCCTTAAAAGAGGGGACACTGTATTGCTATAGTGTGAGAACCTGTTGCAAGAAATTGGTGATATATATTCCAATAATTGGAGGGGGTGGGGATTTCCATCCATGGTTTTATTGGATAGGTGGAAAGGGTATTTTGTACATGACCCCTAAATGTGCTCCCAGTTCTAGTTGTGTGTTTATTTTCACTGTTTTGTATTGTCAGCAAAATAAGGGAAAATGAAAGTATAGCAAAATCAAGGGCGTGGCACATGTCCTTACTATACTCAAGGCTTTTTATTTGAGATAATATAAACTATATATTTTACAAAAGGACGCATTTTGATTAAGGTATGGAGAAAAGTGAAATCGCTGTAAGTGTTAAGAAATGGAATTTTAATTGTTTAATTAAAAAACATGTTTTTGCAGACCCCCCCCCAAAAAAAAAAAAAAAATTGCACAAACACCAAAAATGGGAAACATTTTCTTGTAGGAAATTTATGAAACAGTACACTTCTAGCAGCAAATCAGTACCAGATTTTTTAGAAGTTTAGTTCAAAATTTACAGGATGTATAAATTAAAATTAGAACTGAGCTCTGTCTCAACAATTTTAAATATAGTGTTGAAGAACATTATGTGTTCGTTCATTTGACAAGTTATAAACTAAATTTAAGTTTTATTTTTTGTTAAATGTGATTTTTAATTTTATATAAAGTTTAAGAATTTCAGTAAAAATTTAATTGCATGAATAGCGATACTCAGTACCATAATCAAACTTGATGCTATGTTTTCTTTCAGAAAGTATATACTATTAAGGGTATTAGGTGGTAACCATAGACAGAAACTAAATATGTATACACATTCATACGTGAGAGTCATAGAGTATATTACATTCTTACGTAAAGCTACAATGCACTGAATGCAGGCTGCATTAAAAAAAAAGCATTTTTGCCAACCACAAAATGTGGCCATATATGTGGAACACAGCCAAGTGTTGAAAACAATAGACAGGCTGTTGCTTGTAAAAGGGCCTTTTACCTTTGTCATGTGGTTAATGCCGCAGCTTACATTTCTGGGTTTTCCCCTCAGCAAGCCAGATGTTCCCTCCCTGCCAGACCCATGACATTACATAAACTTGAGTGAACTTGTGGGACACCTGACCTCTAATGATTGGTATTTAAGATAGGACTGGTGATCAGGCACAAGTGATAATAAGTGTGGTAAGCCACACTGCATTGTATTTTTTTTTTTTTTTTTATGGGACCTTGTCTGGGTGGGGTGGGGAGGGCAGGTTGATGACCATCTGATATAAAATTACATTTAGGTACAGTTGCAAGCTGATCATTTCTATTGCTTACACGTGTTATGTACATGCAGGTAGAAACACTACTATTCAGAAAGGGGGCCAAAAAAAAGCAACAACCAGACATTCACAGACTTCAGGTTTTTGTTTATACTTGCAGCTTTTCACAGCAGATCAGATTCCAAGTGGTGAGAACAACATGAAATGCATACACATTTTTTTTTCTCTCTTTTTTTTTTTTTTTTTTTGTTTGATTTACTAGTGCTCACATAGCCAGAAAAAGCAGCGAGCGAAAACAAAAAAAAAGAAGTGAACAAATAAGTTCAAACAGTAAAACATCATAGGTCGACTCTTTTTATGCTTTTTCAGCTGTTGCGTGGTCTTAAGCTGGTGGAGCGAGTGGTAGGTCCACATTTACGGCAGTCAACGCGTCAAATACACAGAAGTCGTCCAGGACTTTCGGCCGAGGACATGAGTTTCGCTTGGGGTTATTGCAGACACAATGGTAGGTGGTCGAAAGTATCGCATTTGTGTGGACGTGAAATCTTTGTGGGTTTTCTGTGCAGTGGTAAGATGATATATAAAGACCTTTGCTTCTGTCTTTTCTTTTAGTAGTAAAAAAATTGAATAAGTCGAGTACTTCCCTTCTGTATGTACATACTACATGTATGTTATGAGGAAGTACAGGCAGTTGATACCAACACAACCAGTCATGTTAACTCTTAAAGTGCTAATCACGGCTATAGCTGTTTTCTCATAAACATATAATGGTTAAAAGATTCAAATTCCTCATGAAGATACCTTTCATTCAAATACCAGCAAACCTAGTCTTAAGCAAAAAAAGTAGTCTTAGTCGACAGCTTTCCTCATGATACTGCGTGCCCCAAGGAAAGCTGTGGACTCGGTCTTAAATTCAGCCCATTAAGGGTAATTTTTGGTCTCCATTGCTCAAGATTGAATCAATTGGGGCAGAAGGACTACTGTTTGGTGGCAGGTGCATACTTCCTTGACATTCACATTTATCATTCGAAAAAAAATTTGGTGGAAAAAGTACCTATGTATTGTCTGACTGAGTTTTGAAAAATCAGTGTCATTGAGAGACAGGGTAAAACACCTCAGTTGAACCCTTTCCCCTATGAATTAAGACTGAGACAACGGCTTTCCTTGGCGTGGGATTGGCACAAAGTTCCCAACCTATATCAAGGAAAGCTGTTGACCAAGGTCATAGGATCTTGATAGATCTCCTCTACAATTGCCAGTCATACTATTTCTCATTACTGTTGACATTAGTGGAAAATGCTGAA
The DNA here is from genome assembly GCA_964020975.1 of Hermodice carunculata. Classification (NCBI taxonomy): domain Eukaryota; kingdom Metazoa; phylum Annelida; class Polychaeta; order Eunicida; family Amphinomidae; genus Hermodice; species Hermodice carunculata. The sequence goes on along the minus strand of OZ026624.1, from coordinate 8,632,038 downwards.
GCAGGCAACATTTGACCACCAGGCGGTTTTGGCCGGTTTAATATGCAGGGCAAGGGTTAAAAGGAATTTATGGACAGAAATACAAGAGACAGGAACACAAAGTTTGCATGTAGGGCATGTAAACATAGAGAATTTGTCATTATACAGATTATTTATACGTTTTTGTTTATTTCGTTTTTCTTTTCCAGGTCCAAAGATTTGGCCAGAGCATTACCCAGCAGCCAAGGGGAAGAGACAGACCCCTATAGACATCTTACCTGGCCAGGCCACCTTTGATGTCGCACTTAAAGACAAGCCCCTCAAGTTTACCTATGTTCCTCAGAACGCAAAGACTCTAGTTAACACTGGGGCATCATGGGAAGTTAGAATTGAAGGAAATGGATCAAGTACGTCTTAACTGGTTGAATGTGCATGTCAGATGATATGTTTAAAATAGGCTTGCTGTGTGGGTTCGAATTTCATCCATGTGTAGTACCAGCTATTTAAAACTGCACATATTGCCAGCAGATGTGTTCTCCAATTGCAGCTAGTCTTGAAGCCAGGTAAAGTCGCCACAGTGATTGGTTGCAGTGTTATGAAGGGGTAATCTTCAAAGATGCGTTGTTGCTCGTGTGAGGTGGTTGGTCACTCAAGTGAGGTTGTCGTTAGAGCAGGTACCACGGTACCGTATATGTGGTACATCATATGCAAAGTAACTTTGACACTGAAGGACCCCTAACACTGTCACTTTGTTTTATCCTGGAGATCATGTAAGACAGTGCGCTATGTTGTTTTGGCCAAGAACATTCTTCAGATGACCCTGCCCAAGGGACATAAACATAATTTCGACAAAGTGACATTTTTGACAATATGTTGGCACAAAACACTGTTGTTTGGTGGTAAATATGTGCCATGGCCCTCTGGGATTATGTCCCAGCCATGTGCCTGACCAGTAGGGATGGCACAATGTCTATAGATGTTTGAGCATTTCCTTAAGTAAAATGAGACTGTTAATGTTTCCCAGGAGCAGTTTGTGTACACGGTGCCGATCCTGTGCCATGGAGACCTGTTCCCCGGGGTGTGATGTGCTGTTTCTCTCGTACACAATTCCCCACAGAACGTCTTCAGTAAATTTTTAAAAATGAATCTAGAGAGGTGAATGGTTGACACAGGTCACGTGTCATCTGAGCCCTTCAGAGCACTGATTGGCTGACACAGGTTTAACCCTCTATAAATAAGGTTTACCTTACCTTACCTACCTACCACAGGTGATGTGTCACAGGAGCGTTCAGAGCACTGATTGGCTGACACAAGTGACAGGTCATGGGACCTTTCAGAGCACTGATTGGCTGACACATGGAAACTGTCATCTGGGCACTTCAGATCACTGATTGGCTGACACAGATGCCGTCTTATGCAGGCCTTGCAGGGTGTGACAGTGTATTGTAGCCCCTGTGTGGAAAATAACCCCTGAAAGACACCAGATGTATGGCACTCATTGCAGTGTTGAATGTCGCCAATTGGGAGTTTATGGGGAGAATGAAAAAATGGTTATTTACTCCATATGCCAGAATGAGGATTTGTTCATGGTAGCAAATGTGCAGAGAACAGTCATCTCTTCACAAAGACGGTAAACTCCTGCGATGTAATGTTCACCTTCCTAAATAGCATATTAATTTTTGGAAAAGTATTTCTTTTGATGAGCATGAGTTGAAAGTTGTCCTGGTTTGAAGGTATGAATCAGCCAAGGCATGAGACATCAAGACCACAGTCACAAGAAATGCTTCTCTGAATGTAACAAATATTGTATTGATTTGCTTCAAGATTGTGCAACAAAAGAAATCAAAATCCTTCAACTAAACAAGCTGAAGTAGCATATTAGGAATACATCTTAGTTTTTGATTTACAAAGCAATTACCAAAATGACAGCAGCATGGGTCCAACTGAGTAGTACGCTGAGCTTATTTTATGAATACAGTATATATATATATGTATATGTATTGAAATCTGAAGTCCTGACCTGACCATGTGCATGGGTTCCTTGGAGGGCTCATGTATTTACTTGTGCATGGTGTCCTTGAAGCTCATCTATTTACTTGTGCATGGTTTCTTTGGAGGGCTCATGTATTTACTTGTGCATGGTGTCCTTGAAGCTCATGTATTTACTTGTGCATGGTTTCTTTGGAGGGCTCATGTATTTACTTGTGCATGGTGTCCTTGGAGCTCATGTATTTACTTGTGCATGGTGTCCTTGGAGCTCATGTATTTATTTGTGCATGGTGTCCTTGGAGCTCATGTATTTACTTGTGCATGGTGTCCTTGGATCTCATGTATGTACTTGTGCATGGTGTCCTTGGAGCTCATGTATTTACTTGTGCATGGTGTCCTTGGAGCTCATGTATTTATTTGTGCATGTTGTCCATTCATGGCGTTGAAAATGTTTTTTTTGTTAATGGCAGAAATGAACAAAATGATAATACAGTAGATGACATTTAACAATCAACTATTTTGGTCACTTGAACCCTTTCTGTCCTGACACCAGGCTGTCAGTCAAATGTCATCTGCTTGATGTTTGTGGCCAATTTCAACAGTTGTGAAAGTGAGAATTGTAGATGAGATCTATGAAGATAACATGCCCCAGGTCAACAGCTTTCCTTGGCAGGGATTCAGTGCCTAGTTCCCAAACCATGCCACTGAAAGTAGGCTTTTCTTTTCTCTTTCCAAAAATAAAGAACTTCATTGTATCTGCCAAAGAAATTCAAATTCCATTTCACTGCTGTATTTTTGAATTCATGTGAGAAAAAATATAAAATTTTGTTTCAAGGTTAAAAAAAATCACAACTTAACCTTATTTTGGAAAAAAAGAAAAATCATTGGTTTTTGGAAAATTGGTAACTCCATCCAAATTCAACAGGGAAAAGTGCCCAACCCACACTTCGGAAAGCTGTTGACTAGATATAAATTTCAGTCTTAATTCAAGGGGGAAAGAATTAAGAGGGGAGATATTAACCCATACACTCTCTCCGTGTGTTGCAGTAATAGAAGGAGGCCCCCTTCCTGTAAAATATGAGCTGAAACAGTTTCACAGCCACTGGGGGAACTGTAGCACTTGTGGGTCAGAGCATGTCGTGGAGGGTAAACCCTATGCTGCTGAGGTAAGTAGGGCCAGTACTTTTCCGCGATCGCGGAAAACGGACGGAATTTGCGGAATCGATGATCTCAAACGGAATTTATGATTTGGAACGGAAATCGGCAAATGCCACGGAAATTAAGCGGAATTTGTGAATTTTGCCTCTCAAATAATTCAAAATCACCACATATGTCATCGCATAAAGCTAAACACACGGACTTGGATCCAAATTTGACGAGTCGGCGGCGTTATCGATACCACGTGGAGCAAATTTAACGACAGGCCGGACATTTGCGCGCTATAGACCCCATTACTACCATATCCATTCATTTGCATGGCATATAGATATAACGCGCAACAGAGGTACAATGATAATAGCGCCGTCTGTAGGTGGAGGCTGTCAACGTACATAGTAAACAATATGGAGTCACTTTGCCGTTCGTCGATGGATCAACATTTTCCAGAGGCGATAAGATCAACTGTTTTTCCTTTTTTATTGACCAGTGCTAAAATGGAGCCCTAGAATTAGTGAAACGGAAATGAAACGGAATTTGTAGTTTCCCAAAACGGAAAAACACTCATTTTGAAACGGAAAAATACAGGCCCTAGGTAAGGCAAGGCCTCGGTCAGAGGACGATACATGTACCAACTTCTAACATGACATATCTGCTGGCTTAATCTCATAGTCCTCTTTAGTATTGATTGTGCCCCCCTCCTAGCAGAAGAGGGGCATGTAGAAATAGCTTTTTCCATCTGTATGTCCGTGTGTGTGTCCATCTGCTATTCGTTTTCAGGCTATAATTCCTTGTCCATCAACTTAGATCAATGAAACTTTACACACAGGTGCATCTGGACATAAGGGTGTGTTATGTACCAAAAGTAGGTCACTAGGTCAAGTATCTGGGTTACACAGTGACATATTCTTTTAAAATCGTGTCCAGGCTATAATTCCTTTACCATTTAACTTATTTGTATGAAACTTCACACACACATATATCTTGAATAAAGGTGTGTCATGAAACAAAACTAGCTTCTTAGGTCAAGTATCTGGGTCACGATACATTCATGTAAAACTACATTGCACTTCATGTCTGGGCTATAATTCTGTTGTTCTTCAACTTAGATAAATGAAACTTTACACACAGATGCATCTGCAAATAACAAATTGTCATGTACCACCCAAAGTAGGTCACTAGGTCAAGTATCTGGGTCACTGACATATCCTTATAAGATTGTGTCTGGGCTACAATTCCTTTACTATTTAACTTAGTTTTGTGAAACTTCACACACACACACACACACACACACACACACACACACACCTGTGTATCTGGACATCAGCGTGTCATGCATAAAAGTAGGTCACTAAGCCAGATATCTGGGTCACAATGATGGCCCTGTTTTTGTGGACTACAGTCATTCCAAAATGAGACCTGTGATTAGCAAGGTTATTAATAAGGGGAGGAGGGCATGGATCCAGCAATCTCCGATTGCATTTTAATTAAATTCACATGTACCAGCATGTGTGGTGCAGACCTGCACAAATTGCATAAGCCATAGGGTCGTTCCTGGAGAAGTGGTGCAATATGAGAGTGGTGTAATCTGTTTGCTGGTTTTGCAACTTTTGGCAAAAAAAGTTGTATAGTACAGTTAAAGTGGGTTATGCAGAACAAGAAGGATATTATGCATGGTAATACTGAACATTCTGTATCATACTGACATACTTTCATTCAATGATAATGACCCCTTTACTTAAGCAATAAAAATGCAAATATCAGACATATGTTTGAGGCTTATAACAGTCTGATATGCAGGGCACTCTTGGTACCCAGTGGAAATGATGTGCTGGTTTCTGGTTTCCCGACGTTGTTTTGGATAGAAATACATGTACGTGCAAAGTGATACACCTGTTTGACAAGTTAATATTAAATTTTCACTTCTTTTGGTTCCATGTTTCAGCTTCATTTTGTACATTGGAATTCTGGGAAATACAATTCATTTGGAGATGCTGCGAAAGAGGAAGATGGTCTTACAGTTGTCGGCGTTTTTGTTGAGGTAAGGTAGAACCATTCAGCTGGAAACCTGATCTTGGACAGACAGTGTGGAGATAGGGGCTGGGAAACTTGATCATTGTGTTTTCTGGGTAGTGGTCCACAAAAGCCAAATTTTTGTGTATAACAAAAGGAAGGACACGATGAGCTTTTTTTTTTTTTTTTGGGTGTACAATTTTGCATTTTTGTATAAATTTGCATAAAGAACAGGGTTTTCCCCAGAAAATCTTTACAGTGTAGTTGGACTCCTAGATTTAAGGCGCTAGAACACTTTGTGACTCTCCTGTAGAAATATGTAATTATTTCGTTAGTTTTTCATGCAAGACTATCAAAAGGACATCTTTCCTGAATGAAAACATTTTTCTAAAGTAAAATTTACTGTTGAATGTTAGATTTAACTTTTACAATTATTTGAATTTAATTCTAATTAAAATTGCAAAATGTACATAAAGTAAAAAATAGCATGTTCAGATATCCACATACAAGTTACATGTAGCTTGTAATATCAAATTAAAGCTAGCACCTGTGTCTAAAATACAGTATCTCAGATTTTTTAAAAAGGGCTTAGGTAATTTTTTTATAGATCATTGAAATTTGATTGAAATTTTTAAAAATTGTGAATAAAATTTTAAAAGCTTTAAAATTTGAACTAAACCCTGTATGAAAAATTTGAGATACAGTTTTGTAGCCAACAATATGCTCTGTCTATTTTGATCAAAACCAAATTTTTATCTGATAAGGTGTCCCAGTTATTTTTTTGTTTATACCCAAAATGTGAAAATTTTTATTGTAGTTTAAAAACTAATTAAGATTTAATGACTGGACAGTTACAAAATATTTGTTGCTGGTTTTACATTTATCAAGATGTCTTCCTTCAAAAATTATATAGTTTTATGGGTTTAAATGAAAATTATTGTAGAATACTCAGTATAATATTCAAGAAAACTCGCATTTTGTAATTTTGTTGTTGTAAAGTGTTCAAGCCCCTGAACCTAATTTCAGCAAAAATCAAGAATAACAGCCCTACATTTCTATATTTCATTATGGGAAGCCTAAGTCACAGCCCTACATTTTACATGGCAGTAGGGCTTAACACTGGGGAGAACCATGAAGGAACTTTCACCATCTCCATTCATCTGGTTACATGTGGTGCCAATTGGAACTAATTTGTCACAAAATCAAACAATTATGTTTTGCTGCAAACACTGTCCCCTCCCTTTCTGGGCATAATGAAAGTATCAAAGACCAAGAGCACAGAACTGTGTTCATTTTATTGTCCCCTTTATGGAACACTAATTTTATGTGAACAGTGATGACACACAAGATTTACTCCCAGGGGGCCTACCAAACAATGACATGTCCAGAGAGTGTCTTTTCTCTTTTTACATGTGCAGAAAGCAAGTAGCAGCTACCCATAGAGTTCATTTGTCTTGTCTGGTCAACTAGCAAATATGAACACCCAGGACTGCATTGAAAACTGACCAGCAACTCAACTGGGGGTTTGCTTTAAAAAATTGCAGGTTAAAAGCCAATGCTGGCCACAAACAAATTTAAAGTGAATTACTCATGGATTCCTGGAACTGTTCAGGTTTGTTGCCAAAATGTTGGTACTAGCCATTACCCCTCTGTATGACCTGTGCTGGCCACAGACCACAGTTATAAATCCTTCTATTTTTCATATTAGCATTTTCAGTCTAAAAAATCAGCATTTTGGTATTTTGAAATTCCGTGAAGGGCATTTAACAGATAAAAATGTCAGAAAAATATGGACGGATTTTTGTCATACAATTCCCAGCTCGTTAATTTGTGATAATTGAAATACGAAACAACACCTGGATGTCAGCTTTATACAGGTGTATGAACTGTGCTCTTGCCAGGGTCACATCATTGTCCTTCCCCACCATAAAGTTCCCACCTGGCCTGGAAGACAGTGCACCCATATGACCACCAATGAAGCAACTCTGCGATGCAGCAAACCTGACTTAGCTAACTTTATTTAAACAGAAGCTACAGCATGCTGAAAACACAGTATTTTCACAATTACGGACTATCTCCGTTGGGATGCGCAACCAGCCAATCACAACTGTAGTCTGTAACCTATTAGACTTATCAAAATTTTTAAAACTTGTTTAACTGAAGCCACAACTTGTTGTCTGCAAAGGATTTGCATTAACTGTACCAAACTTCAATATGAAAGAAAATTTCAACTTTTTTTGCAAGCAACCTTTTAATCTGAAATATTAGTTTTTATGACCAAAAAAATAATTAATTAAAATTTTGAGGAAAATTATATAATTGCATCCAATCAATTCTTTTCTGTCCAATATGAATACGATACACAATGGGCTATGATGCAAACCCATAATCACTTGCCTGCATGTCCCGCCCTTACAGTGAGAGATCAAATTACAATGCCCCACCCCTTAATTTTAACCCCAAATTTGAATATATTGCTAAAATTTTATGAATTTTTAGGTGAAATTGGTGATTTTTTTACTTTTTATGGATAGATTTGTAACATTTGTCTACAAAAAGTATGACATCTATCACTGCTGAGGCATTAATGGCGGATGGGGGGAGTATCAGTTACACCAAGTCAGCATCTAATACCAGTCATTATGGCAGTATTTTCCTGATATAATCTGAATTATGGCAGACAATGGAACAGTTTCAGTGTTTAAACATTATTAGCCCATCAAAGTGCACAGTTTAAGACCAGTAGGTCACAGATTAGAGTAGCAGTATTCAGCAAATTATGTTTTTTGGTACTAAAATTATGGAATTTTAACAGGCCCTTTGTTTGAACATTAGGAGGGCAGTTGGGTGATCCAGCTTCCACAAGCCAATAGTGCTATGCCTTTTTTTCTGCAGTAGACTATATAAGTTGTGGTTTATTGACATGGTTTCTGGTGTATGTGCACGTATTAGAAAGAAAATGACAAAAGTGTGTTCAGTTACTCCAATATCATAAATGCATATTTGTATTCACAAGTGCTCTGATTTTAAATTTGATAAGCATCCAATTTTCAATCCAATTATCAGGCGCAAGTGTTTTCTGGAAGCTGACTGTTTTTCCCCTTGTTTCACTTTCTGAAACTCTTCTAATTATATGTGGTTGTATGTCGAAGTTCAAATGTTTTGCCACCTATGTACACTAGCTTGGTAAAAGTTATAAAATCTGCAGTTCATAAGTGCTGTCATCCATATTCAAGGATATAAATTGATTCATTTATAAATGTGAAAATAATATGCTGATGAACTCAACAGCTCAACAAAGTCGGCATGCATGATTTTAAATGATTTACCCCAGTCAAATGACACACATATATGACAAGCTTTTGTCTACCAAAAAAAAAAATTAATAATAAAAATAAAAGGGGGGTTGGGTGGGGTGGGGGTGGGGGGAAACAAAAACAAAACCAAAAAGCAAAGAAATTTACATTTTACCTAAGATTTGTACAGCACTACTGACAGACAATGTGCATTTTTTCTGGTATGCCGAAAATCACATTGACATGATTTTGTATAAACAGCTCTGCATATGAATGGAGGCTGTAGGCCTACAATGACAATGCCACAAAATTAAAAGTTTGAAACAGAGGGTTACTAAGTTTCATATCAATGGGATTAGCATAATTTATTCATATCATATTAGCATTGTTAATTTCTCATACACACATATGATTACCTGTGTGGCACCTGTGAGGTATCGCTAAATACAAAGGGCTATGGAAGCTATCTATCTACCAAGCAGTCAGCAAAGGAGGCATAGCCTGTACTCTTGTTAAATGTCTTACAGCGAATCCTGTTATTATTTATGCAGTGTGGTTCCACTGATAGGTGCAACATGTCTATGCACAATGATTTGTGACATAAATGTGATACTTCATGAATTTTTAGAAAATTGAGACTGTTAAACTTGATATTCACAGCCGATCTGTGGGTGTAAAACTTCTTTTCTCCTTTCATAAGCTGGCCTGAGCTACACAATACCATAGCCCGAACCATTTGCCTTGTGATCTACAGTCCCAGGACCATATCTTGCATGCTCCATCCATGTAAAAGTTTTTAGGATCACTCAAAATTGTCCAGGCAGCTGTCAAAAGGTGCTGACTTCCCATTTTTAACTTGCTTGATGGACGATAATAGAATAACAACATGACCATGTGAGTCCCAATACATACAGAGTTGCCCTAATAGGCTACAGACCACAGTTATAAATCCTTCTATTTTTCATATTAGCATTTTCAGTCTAAAAAATCAGCATTTTGGTATTTTGAAATTCTGTGAAGGGCATTTAACAGATAAAAATGTCAGAAAAATATGGACGGATTTTTGTCATACAATTCCCAGCTCGTTAATTTGTGATAATTGAAATACGAAACAACACCTGGATGTCAGCTTTATACAGGTGTATGAACTGTGCTCTTGCCAGGGTCACATCATTGTCCTTCCCCACCATAAAGTTCCCACCTGGCCTGGAAGACAGTGCACCCATATGACCACCAATGAAGCAACTCTGCGATGCAGCAAACCTGACTTAGCTAACTTTATTTAAACAGAAGCTACAGCATGCTGAAAACACAGTATTTTCACAATTACGGACTATCTCCGTTGGGATGCGCAACCAGCCAATCACAACTGTAGTCTGTAACCTGCTGGGGTGATCCTCTGGTGCCACATGTGTATACAGGGTAAGGGTGAAGAACACCCAGAGGTTCTTACCATGTGACCTTTGTGGGTCATTTGGCTGCTGTAGAACACCTTTGCGGGTCATTTGGCTGCTGTAGAACACATTGACATGACCTCACACTAAGTAAAATAAGTGTTCCCTGTGATTTGCTACCGTCGCCGGGTTTCACCAGGCCTGACATTGCCCCCCACCCCCTCAAAAAAAAAAAAAAAATAAATAAATAAAATAAAGCTGAATAAATAAATAAAATGAGATTCAAGAAAAAAACAAACTACAATAATTGCCAGTGAGTGTTCACCTAAAAGATCAAAGATCAACTGGCAAGAGTAGTTCTGTAAACACTTACAAAGTAGGATTTCATCAATACATTAGTACTTCTGGGTTGTTGTGTGTACTTAGCCCTTTTTTTATCTTTTTGAAGAGGTGTAAAATGTCAAGAAAAAAACTGCAGAAATTCCTATTATAGAGGAGATACAGAAGTAAGCTGATACTGCCGTATGTTGTGTACATATACTGTATAATGCTCTCAAAACTAAAATGCTATAATGTGATGGTGCTTTCACAAGTTACTGTATATACATACACACTGAAGACTTGCTTTATTTCTTGACGTTATCTGTGTCAGTAACAGTTTTATTGGTCAGCACTTACTTCAGTAAACTTTTGGTTGGAAGTTACAGGAGGAACAGTAAGGTCCCTGAAATTGAGAGGAACCTGATTATCCAATTAGACGTTGTATATGGTTAGGCAGGCAGCCTTACGTCCAGTTTCTCCAATAAGCTTGCTCATTACATGAACTTGTATACTTCACGAGCAAGTAGAAATACAAGAAAACAATCTTTTTGACATACTGCTTAATTATCCTAATTTTAGCCTAGCATGAAATAGATTTTTTTTTGTTTTTTTTTCGCTCTTTGATGGCCCAAACTGCAAGAGGATTAAGATGCAAGACAGAAGATTTACAGGAAATACATAAGGCTTAAGTTGCGAATTGATGAAAGTTTTCAGACAGGGGGATTCAGACAGACTCTAAGAGTGAGGAGTGTTACTGTAATGAGCAGCATGCTAAAGTCTGGTAATTTACTTTGTCAGTGCCAAATTTTGGACTTAGTCAACAGCTTTTCTCTTTCGGGATTGGTGTGCCCAATGTGCGCGGAGAAAAGCTGTTGCCCTGGGATATTCTCTCGGGAACTATAGGCATGCTGGTGCTTGAATGAAAGGTCTTTTTATGAGGAATGCAAATCTGGGATCCTTATGCTAATTCAGACTAGTTTGATTCAAGTAGATCGACTTAAGTCACACTGAGCACTGAAAGAGTTAATAAACTTGCAAAGTCTGTGCAATGGACCTGAGTGATGTTAGAGAGATGTCACTTTACTGTGGAATAAACCGGCAGCAGACTCCTGCTTAAGGTGAACTTCACATGAACACAATAAAAAAAAAAACCCAATGAAACATGATTGCAAGTCAGTGATAAATATGTTAATGAGATCTAGCATGAGTGTATGCCAGAAAAAGTTGAGTAATATTTGTTTCCAGCTTTTCTCTCTCCAGCAGGAGTCCCTTTTCTGAACTGACTTTCGATGAATGGAATTGCAACTTATTAGCGGTTATCTATCACTATATTGCAGGCGGGGAGTGAGAACAAGAGTCTGGCGAAGCTGACTGACCTCATGGCCAAGGTGCAGTTCAAGGGACAGGAGGCTGTCATTCATGATGGCTTTGATCCGACCGGCTTATTTCCAGGTAGATTTGGAATGTAAAAATTCAGCATATACAGTGGTCCCTGTCTTTGAGAGAGCATCCCTGGGACAGGTCAAAGAGAGGTCTTTGAAAACAGGTGGTCCCATTAGAGGTGCTGAAACTTGGAAGAGATTAAACGAGAAACCGGATGAATGTGGTCTGTGAGGCCAAGTGGTCTCTCATCGGAGTGACCCTTCAAGACAGGGACCACATTTACTTAATTCTGTTAATGTATTTATTTTCGCTGGTTTAGTTTTTCATGTTTTTTGCAATTCAGGTATTCAACTGGTGTATTAGTTCCACTATTTTGGTTATAGCTCCTAATGAACCTATGTTAAAAATTAGTTCATTGTGCTTTGTTGTCATAGTTTTGTGCCATTGGAGAAATAAGTGAAAAATAGATGCAGCAACATGAAATAAATTTACTGTATTTTGGTACTGTTTTGGCTCTTTAATTTTTGGGTGTCAACCAACTGCATAGTTTGTAAACCCTGCCTTTGAACATGAAGGTTTTCTTTTTTTTTTTTTCCATTAAATATAAAAACAAGAAACACACACAAGAAATAAAGTCAAACAACGCCCCAGTGAACATTTGGTGGTTTTCTTCATATGCGAAAAGAAAAATATGAACTTTGGTGGTAAATATTTTCAGTGTACATGTACATGTATTGTAATTGGTGAGGAATCATGCTGATTGATTTCCAGGTAGTATGTCTTGAAGCAAAGTGTGAAATATAAGAACCTGCCATCTAGTGGTAAATGTAAGAACTGAAATAAACCTTGTAGTCTGCCCATCACCAAAAACAAAATAAGAATAGCTGGCCAAAAGGTAAGGGAAAATGCTTTGGTGTTTTGGTCGCTCCTGTCCAGGATGGCTAAGGATTTGATCAGCGATTTTATGCATGTCATGCACCAACTGCCCCTGTGGTGGCTGCAGCATGACTTGGTCAGGTAATGGCAAAACTTCTGACCTCAAACCAGGCACATTGTAGGTACATGTACTGAGATTGATAGTCTTCTATGATGAATCTGAATACATGTACTCACTTCTCACACAATCCCAGCTATAAACAGGTACAGTAGGGAATTCTTGTGATAGAATGGAATGAGTCCTCCACTTAGATAGTACTCAACTTTAGAACATTTACATTTATTAATGACATATTTTACATAATGTTGAGGTCATGAAAATGGGAAGGACATTTAAAGGACAGAGGAACTGAAAGGGAGAATATGGTACATGGATGATGTGTGTTTTATTTTGCTCTTTGCAGCCGACCAGACCAGATACTGGACATACCCAGGCTCCCTGACTACCCCTCCATGCTATGAGTCCGTCACCTGGATACTCTTTAAAGACCCAATCCAGGCATCAGAAGCCCAGGTAAGTGCAAGCATTTTATCTGTAAGCCCTGTCCCTGGTCAAAAATATGTCCGGTTCTTTTAACGGCAGTAAAAATAAAGACGGGACCTGTCAAAATATCATGTTTACCCCACATGGCTGCAAGTAAAAATAAGGGTGGTACCTTTGGAAATATCATACTGGGCTCTAAGTGAAAATAAAGATGGTACGTGTGGAAATATCATATTTACCTACCGAGCTGTGAGTGCGCATGAAGATGGGACCTATGGAAATCTGTGTACCAACACTGCTGTGAGAGCAAATGAGGTTTGCTGTAGTGCCATTGTACAGCATTACTAGATCCATAGTGTTTAATGATCTGTATCTCTTGAAAATTTTGCTTCTTATTTTCATGCAAATGTGATTTGTCCTGTATCATTTAATTTTCCACAGAGAGGACTGTTTGCAATTAAAATGAAATGAGATGGTCTTTGAGCCTGCATCATTGTCAACCAACCATTTTAACAAAAGTTCTGGAAAATATGCCAGTAAATCTACCATCTACCTCCCAGTAAGGGTCCCTGCCCTTTCCCACTGCCATAAAATGTAAATGATCAAAAATCAGACAAAAATTTTATGTTCTATGTTCTTTTTCATTGTATTTTGCCAAAAATGTTGAAAGTCCAGTTCTCAAGTTGAAGGCTTGAGACTTCCAAATTTTGTAAGCGTCCCAAGCTTGTATCAGAAGGAACATGGTTTGTGCAGTTTATCCTACCTGGGCCACTAACATGATGTCTGTTTATTTTGTAGTTGAATGCATTCAGGTCGCTTCGGTCTCATCAAAGCCAGACTGCTCCCCCAAATGACGAGTTGAAAGGTATCATTATGGACAACTTTCGACCCCCAATGGAGCTGAATAACAGGGAAGTCAGGGCAAGCTTCCGAAAGTTCTTTGCATAAATGGACGATTTTTATGAAGTAGACTCCAGGAAGACTGCAAGTGTGAGAAATGTCAAAGAGAACTGTGTCATATTGACGCAAGGACTTTGCTGATTGCTGGTCAGAGCATAGGAGCAGATCATTTAATTTTATCAAAAAGCTTTGAAAAGCATGAGAGATGCATTGTGTCTGTATATATATTGGAAGGACAGTATCACTGGTAAGCGTTCACATTTTTGTGCAGGGTATAACATATTTCCATGTTTTATCTTCTACTAAAATGTGCATTGTGCTTAAAAATAGACAACGCAAATAAGTGCAAACAAATTTTTTTTTTTTTTTTTCGAGGAGGAGCATTCAGCTAAAGTGAGAAGATCCAAATTGAAACTGTCCTTGCTAACATGCAAATTGATCTGACAGTCCATTTCATGGTCAAATCACGTCAAACACGCCTCGAAGTCTGGCTGTTGTAATTTCCTCAGCCTTTGTAGTGAGAGATGCTGACCAACGCAGTCCTTCACAACTCAAGACTTGGCAGACGCTTTCCGTGTGACTGCCCCAATCCCTTCACCTGCCACTTCTGCATGCTATCCATAGACGTCACTGTTGGGCTGATAACATACTGCTATATGGGGCCTCTCACATAGCTGAGTGGCCTGTCTGCAACAAGGATTCCAGGAGTCCGGGAGCATTGATTGTGTAAAGTAACACAGAAATAAACTGTTTGGAATCCTTGCTATGTTGTGCACTGAGCGGTCAGCCATCTCTGTCCTGGGTGGCTAGCCTTGGACGCTGCATGCGTGAAAGACTGAGATGCCAAAAAAGTGCTTTGTTGTACAGTGAAACTTCATTATAATCACAATCAGATATCCGACATATTCATTATAATGACACAAGTTTTGAATAGCTAAAGTTCATTTTCTTCATTGTTTTGATTCATTAATATGACATATTCTGTTATCTGACACATTTCTAAGAGAAGAGATGGTGTCATTATAATGAGTTTTCACTGTATTCCTCATTCGATTCCGGTGAATATAAAGATTGATTGTTTAGGAGGCAAGATTAATGGGACAGTTCACTTTTAAAGACAGTTTTTGTGTTTGCAGTGTTACAATCAGTCTGTGCAGTAATAAAAAAAAATGTTCATTTGAACTCCAGTGCAGGGAGTGTATATGTATATAGGTCAGGTGTCAGTTGGTGTGTTCAGCCAACTGCCGGCTAAACGGGTCCTGCTGAGAAAATCAAAAGTGCAATAAAAATCTGAGTTACAGATAAATGGACCAGCAACTGGGCAAGCCCAGAACACCTGATTCATTGGAAGGCATTACCAGTCAAGAGAGCTCATGTGACGTGTCCTAGCCAATAGAATATGGCACAAGCACCCTCGGGACTAGTTGTGTCCTCTAGTGGCTCCAGTTTTCTAGGCTGATCCTATGTCTTGGAACTTGGCATAAGTGTTTTAACAGATGCAATCTGCTTTAACAGTTGCAATCTGTGCCAGCAGTGGTATTTTGGTAGTCCTGAGCACAACTAGAATGCAAATTTTCTGAAGAATGTGGACATCATCTATCTGATCTGCTTTAATTCTTTGCATTTTTTTCAACAAAAATTTTTTTTTACAGCAATTGGGCTGTGTAGGTCACTGCATTTTTGTTTGTGTATATACGAGGTCTCAGAATAACCCAGTGATTAATATACGTGTGTGTACAGGCACATGTTTCAAAGACAGATTGCTTTTGAGCACTAGAAGTCTCTTCGCTATCAGTGTAAGGTACACATTTTATGTGTTCATTTTCTTTGGCTTGCGATGTTTTCATTTCTGCTGTCAGAAAGTATGTGTTACCATGGTTACCCCAATCTAATTTAACCTGAAACACAGAATGTTAGTAGCAAGAGAAATGAAGTCCTTGTTGTAAATGTACAAGGCTTAAATTGGCGAAATGGCCTTAAGCTGCAAAGGTATTAATAATTTCCAGATGGTTTTATATTACAGCTGCATACATATCTGATGTCAGTAGTTATGGAGGTCTTTCGGAACAAATGTGCAAGGAGAGCTGGGAAAAAAAGTTCTTGATGTCTTGCAGTGATGGCCTGTGGTCGTTACTTCTGAAAAAGAACACTTTAAAAAATCAAGATAACATGAAACTTATTTTGATCACAGCAGTGTTTGATGCAATAAATTGCAAGTTAGAGATGGTGAAAAGTGCATGGGACCATTCCAGGGTGTTGATTGGTTGCTGCTGACCATTCCAGGGAGCTGATTGCTTTGTGCCATACCATGTGCTTATACTGTGGTATATTTATGGCCCTCACATGTATTATACATGTAAAGGCCATGAATATACCACAAATTTAATTGTTTTTGCATTTACATTAATTTTTCAAGTTTTCCATGTGTTGCATTTAACTGAAGTTTTAATTTCACTAGTTTGGACACAGTTCCAATTTTATAATGCTCTTTGATTGTGTTTTCATTCTCATGGCCCTGTGCTATCAGTGAAAATAAAATTACAGGAAAATTTAGTGGATTAACAATTTTTTTTTATGTTCTGTTATAAATGTACAAGAGGCGCTAGTATAGGCTGGTGAGCCTGTAGGCTAATTGTATTTACAAATAAAATATGTTTAAACTAGCAGTAATTTGTATGTTGACCCTGGTGACTTCACTATAATGATAATGATCTTTAATTATTTCTCAGATATATATATATTTATATGTATACATGTATATATATACATATATACAGTGCTCCCTCTTTATAACGCTGGTGTTGGGATCCACAGAACAGACTGTGTTATAACAAAACCACCTTATAACAGAGGGACTATTAACATAGAAGTAATAAGAAAACTATGCGAGTTGGGACCATGGTACACACTGTGTTATATCACAAACTGCCTTGTAATATGGGGCGTTATAAAGAGGGAGCACTGTATATATATTACATAAATATATATAGATATAAATAGATATTTTTCATTGTTATAAGGTATTTATGCTAATCAAGCTATACAATAGATGTCAGAGGAAGATGAAACAATGTAATATAGTTTCAACAAATTTGTTGGTTATATACATGATACATGTACATTGAAATATTGATGGACTTCTGCATAAAATTCAAACTGTGGTTGATATTTGCAAGTGACCTACTTTTGTGCAGAATTTGGAAGTGTCTGGAAATGAACAGAATCCCATTGTCTGTACAAAACGAACGAACCATCATCAAATATTGATGCGGGGATGAAATAGGAATGTACAAGGCAGGCCTATGTTGAGTCTCTATTCATTTCACGGACCTCCAGTAGCAATGTTCGCAACTAAAGATAGATTTCCTGGTTGGTTGGTGAAGCGCTGCTGGTCCTGAATCATGTTACCAGGAATCCTGACCCAGAAGTGTGTGGTGCAGGATGATGTGATCTACAGGAAATTGAGAAACGTTTTTGGTGGATGCCGAATTACTTATTTCCTTTCCTTTATCTTGCCAGAAGTACTGGAATTGCATTTTGGGGGGGGGGGGGTGAAATAACTGCCGTTCAGAAATATACTGTTGCTGTAGGAATTCATATTGAAAGATTATGGTCATGTCTATAATCATGAGAGGCCAGAGTGGACCCATAAGTGAACAGAGTTAAGTTCCTGTAGTCTTCTTGCATCATGTGCATTAGCTGCAAAATGGACTGTTCAGTTCGTCATCAAACACAACTCTGTTCTACAAGATTTTTCTTCTTTGTTCAACCTAAAATGAAATTGTGTTCAGTGATTTGGCAGTTTCTAGATTAAGAGCAAAAAAAAAAGACGGAAACAATAAGACAGATTGTAAATTATTCAATTCATCAGCTTTTAAGCTGGATATAAAAGAAACATTGGTACATGTCAGGTCTTGAAGATCATGTGTATGTACTTTGGAGCACATTACTTCATAAAGTCGTGTGCCATGAGGATAAATATCTTGAGACGTAATTGTGAATTCACTGTATAAACCTCAAATGGCCAGTGGAGCATTCAGTGAACCTGATACAAGATCTGTGACTGAGTTGCAAGGAGTGGGTGGCGTCCTGCTGGTGTACCATGCTGGGTCATGGTTACATGATTCCGTGTTACTCACATTTTTCATGGCCATGCGAAAGTTCGTTGGTCAAAATAAACAAAGAACAATTGTAGATACTCAATATTTTTAAATTTTCATTACCTCCCAAAATGCAGTTGATGCAAGGCACATGTACAATCACAAGACAGGCACACAAAGTGGGTTTCAGAATTTTTTCCTTGGTGTGTTATCCCGCAGTGCATGCTTTTCTGTCTTTCTATTGGTCAGGCCATGGGTTGCAGGTAATGCATGTACCACATCATACAATAGAGGAACCATACCATGAAGTGTGAATACCTGGCTACGTACTAGTAATTAAAACAGTGGTATATAAATTCATACTGTAGATTACACACATTGGAGAAATGCTTATTGTACACTGGTGTGAATTTGAATGCATTAATGAACAGAGAACATGTACAGTATATATATATATATTATTAATTTTGTGCATAACACAGTGAGGATAAAATTGAAATTCTATGTACATGCATATGCAAGTAGAGACAGTTCACTGTTGTTCTATAGCTGTTATGTGAATAAAAACACTTGTTGACCCATCATTGTGTCTGTCTGTCTGTCTCCTGCATTGACCCATTGCCCCTGGATGTGTGCTTGATATGGCTGAATTCAGTGTTTTCCCATAATTTTTAAGGGTCTGCCCCATGGTGGAGGGGGGGGGGGGGGAGGGGACCCTTTCTGTTTTGGGGTTGTCCGTCCGCCCGGATGTGCACATTCGTGTTACTGCGATATCTACAGAATGCCTCCATGTATTTTGCTCAAATTTAGTAATATGCTTGCCTTACTTGGCAAGATGAGATTATTAGATTTTGGTGTCACCATGACCTAATTTGAGCAAATGACGGACCCTTCAGTCAAGGCTTGTGTTGAAGGTATGTCTACTTTACAAGTGAAAATTATAGAAACCTATTTGGACAATATGTCTGAAGGCCGGTGGGGCACCAGGTGTCCACATGTAGGCAACCTGTTAACTGCATCTGAACTTTATGTGTGTGTGTGTGTGGGGGGGGGTCTAACAATCCCGAATATTGCTTCTGCAACCTTTATAGTTGGAGATGTTTGGAGGAGTCTCCTTGGACGGGGTTGTAAAGATTGGCCAAAGTTGACGGGATATGCATGCATCAGAGCTGCAGCAGGGAGTCGACAGCACAGGGATCTACAGGCAGAGACTTGACCTGCTTATGGCACCGCAACAGTACAGTTGTGACATCAGACAAACCGACCATCCACACAAAAAGAAGCTCACAGGGTCTGCGGTATCTTACCCAGCTGATTGATCCAGTGCCAGATTTTATGGAGACGATGGGCTCAGTTACTGCTATGATAACATTGGAGAGTTCTTACACTGGTATATTATAGATCAAGTAGGGGAACTGAAAATACCAGCAGCTACCTTCAATGTTTCCACTGCTACAGCACAGGGCCAGGCTCCTCCTCTGACTGTGGCTAGTCAGATTCATGTAAGCATTACGGTAGAGCAAGGACATGTGAACTGAAACAGTCCTCACCAGCCAGTGCATGCAGCAAGAGCAGGCAGGTGTCCAGCAATGAATGAGTGCACACCTGTGCTTCGTCAAGTCCCCATCAACACACACACACACACACAAAACAGTACAGCAGGCACCTCTTGTGCAGTTTCACAGTTGCAGTCCACGTCCCCTGTCCACCAATATGGGCCAAAGTGTGTGGACAGGTGCAAGGTGGCCTATCCCTTGTCCAGTCGAGCAGGACTGGTCTTCGCCAGGCAAAAGTACAAAGAGTACACTGTCAAGTTCTTCCAAAATACCACTGCTTGCCGTAAGGGACTGGAAGACTTTGTGACTTCCATGTACATGTAGAAATATGTTATTATTTCATTTGTTTCTCACGCAAGACTTCTCAAAAGTGCTTGTTTTCTGAAAGAAAATTTTTATCTAAATGCAAATTTACAATTGGACTTCATATTTTAACCATTTCAATAATACTAATTTAATTTGGTAAAAAATTGCAAAATTTACGTAAAATAAAAAAAAAAATAGAATGAGGCTGAATAGGGGATTCTCACCAGAGACAGTGCATGCGATATTTCTTGGGCGTTACTTCCGTTTGGTAGTTCTCTGAGTCGGTTTCTATACTGAATACATGGAGCATGTACAAAGCACATTAACACAGAAAATGAGAAAATATTGCAATTTTATTTTCTGACCGCTTCTGATGAATATACAAAATAAAAACATGCACGTTCACATTACAATGCTTAAGCACAAAACAGTAAGTAAGTTTAAAGGAGATTAAAAATCTATATTTTCAGGGAAGGAGACCACACAATTGCCTACAAAAACGCTGGTCTAGGCATATGCACATTTTATGTACCCGCGGATTAATATATGTATGTATATATATATATATATATATATATATATATATATATATATATATATATATATATATATATATATATATATATATATATATATATATATATATATATATACATACAAACAATGGTATGGACAAGTAACAATCTGAGAAAAATAATTAAGAATAGACCTAAATTAATTTAATAAATTGTAAAAAAGAGATTACCATCAACAACCAATTTTAATTCAAACTTTTTTTAGTATAAGAAAACTGTCCATTGTTTTGTAAAAAATATTTATTTGTCAAACTGGATGACCTAGTAGTTCCATTGTAACTAGTCCGGAGGATCTCCAGTACAAAGAGCACACACTGAATATATATATATATACGAAACGCACAAGACATTCCAAGAAGCACAGTTCAGCTTGCTTTAGCACAAAACTACGAGCATACAATATTTGGAGGATAACCTTTTAGCTGCATTATACAGCTACAGTACTGCTGAGAATCTTCTTGCTTCGACAATATACAGTTGTATAGCTGAGAAAATGGTGAAATTTAAGTCGTCCGAAAGGTCGGTACTACCGGATAAGATGATTTGTAGTAATCTGTCTTTGACAAGGTGTAACATTAGATTTGGATTAACGCCTGGAGCAAGCAGATACGCAGAAGTATTCAGAAGTTTTTTCCTAGAATTAGCACAGAGTGGATAGTTAAAAAAGAAGTGACGTGTATCTTCGCATTGGTGTTGACAATAGAAGGCCGAGGACGGAACAATTTTGTATTCAAATAGGTGAGAATGTAGACTTGAGCGACGAGGCGGACCTGAGTGTGAATTATGTAAGGGAAAACGGCCCCCTTGAGCAACGTACTTGGGAATGTCGCGTTGGAAGAATAATAGTATTTTGAGCTTTTGTTTGAATCGAGGAAACGACGGAGATTCTCTTACATCATTGGGGAGATCATTCCATAGTCTAAGAGTAGACGGCAGGAATGAACCATAATATCTACTAGTTCTACATTTAGTTTCTCTAAGATCAGGTGAATTACGAAGGACGCGCCTTGCATTCACGAGTACGTAATTTGGTAGCATATTAAAAAGGTATGACGTTGTAAGTTTGTTTAATATTTTGTATAGAAGCAGCAGTTTGTAAAATTTTCTTATTTTAAAAGGTCAGACAACAGTCTTTCATGAGCCGTGTACCTGAACAAATTTTTGCAGCTTCGTACTCGTAAAAACATGCACGTTCACATTACAATGCTTAAGCACAATACAGTAAGTAAATTTTAAAAGAGATTTAAAATCTATATTTTCAGGGAAGGAGAGCACACAATTACCTACATAAACGTTCATCTAGGCATATGCACATTTTATTTACCCGCGGATTAAATACACAAACAATGATATGGGCTAGTAGCAATCTGAGAAAAGCAATTAGGAATAAACCTAAACCAATTTACTAAATTATAAAAAAGAGATTAGCATCAATAACCGGTTATAATTCAAACTTTTTTGGTATAAGAAAACGGTCAATGAGTAACAAATTAGGTATTATTCTGAAATAAAGATAGAATGATTAAATGGTAGAACATTGTGAGAGTAAAGATTGGAAATGAGTTCGACGCAATGATGTAAAACGTCGCTTTTGGTACAGATGAGTTATCGCGCACTTTTCAAATAATTGTATTCTACAATAACCATCGTAAGATGGCAGCTGCAACTTAACATAGACCTGGTATTCTCATTCTGAATACATACAGTCAATCAATTTGAGGACTTCAAGTTAGAATGAACACTAGTAACTGAGTTCAGTAGCCTGAAACTGACTATGTTTGCTGCTGTTCACAATTTGAATCGTTTATTTTCAAACCGGTTAAACGCATTAAATGTATGATACAATATTAGATACTGTGAAAAAGAAACTGCAGAATTTTGAAGCGTCGCTTACGCAAGCATTTCCTCACAACTAGGCTCTGTCAAATTATTCGATGCTGGGGTGTGAAATACATCTCATCAACTCCTATTCAAATGCATGACGCGTGAAATACCGTTAATGTGCTCCAATACTTCTTGTGAGTAGCCTATTACCTGAGCGCAAGAAATGCCGCTAATGTGCTCAGGTACTTGATGCGAGTAGCTTAAGTCTATCATCTGCCACACCTCTTCGCTGCCGTGAAAATAAATCAGTGTGAGGACGTTGCAAATCGAATCCGAACGCAGAAAGTTATCCAAACCGATCCCGAACCGATATTGGTTTAAAAATATTTAATTCAAAAGAAAACAATCAGGAAGGAGGGCAGAGCCCTATACAAATCCTTCTTGCAAGGAAGAGACAAGAGCACAGGACATACGTAACATACATTCCAGGTTGACGCCGCTCGTCTCGTCCGAGAGCTCGACGAGGGGCGCAAGGAGGAAACAGGTAGAAGAGAGACACGACTAAACAGAGCACAGATAGAGGGGCGAAAATGCGATAATCAAAACAGTAATAATTGAGAAAAAAAATCTACGTTATTGTTTCACCTTGAAAGCGTTTAGTTTTTTTCAATATATTCTTGTACTGATAAAAAGATACGGATGTTTTCAAGTGGAGAACATTTATCATGACCGTATAAAACAGTATTAATTGAAAATGGTGCTACCGAACTGATAGAAGTATGGAGGACATCGCGAGCAATGATGTATCGTGGACAAGTTACGAAATAGTGCCAAACACTTTCGGTGGTAGCGCCACATGTGTAACTTGCAGATTCAATTACGCCTATCCCACATAGATGTTCATTCAGCTGACTGCAGCCCATACGCAGACGGGAAAGCAAAATAGGCAAGTATCTCTTACCGATGTTCAAAAGTTCTGGATAAACGACACACGTTTTTGGATTTGAAATTTTCTGTTTAAATTGTGACAAAGTCGGTAAATTTCTGGTTTCAAATGGGAGTGAGTTCCATTAAGTAATTGCAGATGGAAAGAATGATTTCTCAAATAGGACTGTTCTGGAATTAAAAGATGGTATGTCTACTGGGATCAGAACGTCCTCTGGTGTTTGGACGATGGTTTCCATCTACTAATGGAACATTGGGTGAGGCAGCATACAAATAAGCAGGTGTTAGTTTGTGTACTATTTTATACATCATTAAGCATTTAGATCTTTCCCTCCACTTTGACAATGGCTCCCAGCCAGTTTCTTCATACAGATTAGCCTTTGGGGTAGTTCTCATAGCACCTGTCACAATACAGGCTGCAGTCAGCCGAATGTCTTCAAAAAGATCTTTATCTGATTGGGTGCAGCCGTCCCAGACTACGCTACCATATTCCATAATAGGACGGATAAAAGATTTAAAAATTATTTCCAAGGATTCACGATCAAGACGATACTGAATAGATTTCATGATGTTTAACTGTTTGGAAGCCTTAAGTGCAATTTGTTTAATGTGAGAACTCCATTTCAGGTCTGATCTTAGGGTAAGCCCTAAGTGTTTATGTTCAGGAACGTACACCAATTGGTGGCCTTGGAAAGTGAGAGGAGGGTGATCAGGGGTGTTTTTCTTCAGAGAAATGAGCATAGTATCAGTCTTAAGTGCGTTAACAGAGACAATCCACTCCTTGGACCATTCATATAAGGAGCCAAGATCACTGTTCAATACAGCAGCTGAATTGACTGGATCGGCGACAGAAAGATAAAGCGATGTATCATCAGCGAATAGCTTGACGTTAGAGTTTACAACTTTAATTATATCATTGATGTAAATTAAAAATAGTAGGGGGCCTAGTACAGACCCTTGAGGCACGCCGGCCATGATAGAACCCCATCTGGAAGACTGCCCATTAAGAACTACACGTTGACTGCGATCGGTGAGATAGTGGCCAAACCATGCCAAAAGGTTTTCTGTGATGCCGTTTTTTTGTAATTTATGTAGGAGACCTCGATGACAAACTTTGTCGAAAACTTTGCTTTTATCAAGAAACACAACTCTTACTTCTTTTTCTTCATCGATGGCTATGCATAATTCGTGATATAAAGAAAGTATCTGATTGACTGTAGAGTCACCCGGTATAAAGCCAGACTGGTTTGCAGAGATAATCATGTTGTCCCGAAAAAAGTTGAACACCTGTTTAAACACTAGCATTTCTAATACTTTTCCTGTACAACTTAGAAGAGATACAGGGCGGTAATTTTTGCACAGGTTGGCGTCGCCCTTCTTGTGCAGGGGTGTAACGTGTGCCTCTTTCCAGATAGACGGAAAATGACTTTGGTTAAGGGATAAGTTGATTAACTTCACAAGAGGTTTATAAATTTGGGAAGCTGCTTCTTTCAGAAGTCGATTACTTACGCCGTCAGGACCAGTTGCTTTGGAAGTGTCAAGGCTTTTCAAAATGTCAAGAACTTCGTGATCATGAATTCTCATATTGCCTAAAACATGAACAGGGTGATCGGGGGGTGCAGGAATGTGAACCGGTTGTGAACCTATATTACTTTGGCTCAAGAAAAATTGTTAAATTGTTCAGCTTTGGAAGCGCTGTCAGATATATCTTTCCCATTACATATCAATGAGGGAATTGCCTGATGATGGTTTTTATTTACAAAATGTTTAACTTTCCTCCACCATGCATTGTTTTTCTTTTTAGAATTTTTAAGAGAGTTACTCAATTTGGTGTTATGTTGCTTCCTGGCTAAACGGAGATGCTCCTGGTACTGATTGCGAAGCTGATTATACATAGCCCATAAATCAGCGCTGCACGGACTATTATTATTATCTTTAGCTCGATTGTATGCGCGCATGACCTTACGCTTTTCACAACGGAGTGACGAAGTGTACCAAGGAACGTCATCAGGTCGAATGGTAACTACCTTATTAGGAATATATGTTTTAGCGGCTTGCAAAAAACCGTCAGTCCATGAGGCACAACATTCATTTATATCATTTGATAAAAAGAAATTATCCCAATTGATTTGGTTCAAATAGGTACGAAAATGATTAAAATCTGCCTTATCATATTCCCAAATAAATCTCTTGTATGAAGGTTCATTCTTCCTTCGAAACAGAATACAAGCAGACACAACACTGTGATCGCAGTTCGCAGTCGGTGGCAAGACACGAGGTTTACATATAAAGTTAAGAATGTTTGAAATAATTTGATCGAGACAACTGGACGTGTTACTTGTTATGCGGGTGGGCTCTCTGATATGGGGGACGAGAAAATTAGTTGTACAAAAGTGTTCGAGTTTTTTACCAGGTGCTGTAGGAAAGTCAGCGTTAAGGTCTCCTGTTATAATGATGTTGTTAAAGCCGCTATTGAATCTTGCGAATCGGTAATATCGGATTCGGTCAGGCTTTACCCTAGAGACAGCATGCTAGATTGCGTTAACAATGTTCCTATAACTTCGGGAACCAAGGAAAAACATCAAATATGCATTTATTCTTGTGACTGATATTTCCTGGCCTAAATCTTACGGAAAACTGTATGTTACGTGTTAGGCATGTATTATATAGTTATTTTTTTCTCCGTGCATGTCTTGAAATCGAACCTGTAGATTGACACATTTATGTACTACCATGTACGTTGTCAATGTTGTTGACACGTAGAATAATTTTGAAAATCACATTTTCTTATATTTTACCTGTCAGACAAACGAATTCCGTTGAATAATGTTTACCGCACTGAGAACATGCTTCACCTGATTTATAACATACCGGTATACTCTACTAACATATACTGTGGGCTGGGGTGGTGGTTGTGGTGTCGACCTGGCTGATATACTTCTTTGTAATGACCGTGATTTATTTCTCTTCTGTAATATCTCATTCATTCACAAAAGTTCTATAATAACTTAGCATGAGGCAATATAGTAATGTCTTGAAGCCCGGAAAATCTATATTATGTACATGAATAAAGGTTTTAATGTCATCCTTGGATCATAGGCCATTGCAAAAAGACAGGATTAGCATATTTTATTGTAATGGGCCTGGGTTATGTTGATCTGACGCAATGATGACAGACATTATTGTATGGACATATTCAGTTATTTTTCCAGTCACAAATAAGAATGTAAGTTCTTCTTCAGATAGAAGAAGTACTTTAGTCAGTGGTATGAAAAGTAGGTGTTAGGGCTTATTCGTCGGTTGAAAATCCATAAAATGAACATACTTTATCCCAGGCAATTATGAAAACACCGTGGCCCATAACACGTACATCTTGGCATTTTACAGGGGATTTTACGCTAGCCTAAGTCAGATTATACAATATAGTTTTATATGCGCTGACTGTAAGTGTGGCGGTCGAGAACTACCACGATCCCATAAGCCCTCATTCAATGTGGCTGCTGGTGAGAACCCCTTTTGAAGCCTTTTTAGAAGAGAAAGACGCTTGCTAGCTTTCGTGACGATACGATTTATGTGAATCTACCATGTTAAATCATGGAACAGTGTGATGAATAAGTGTGTATGGTTCGTACATTCAGGTATTGCCGAGCTGCCAAGATACAATGTTGGATGTGTATCTTTGTTGCGTTTGCAGGAGAAAAGAAGAGAAAGAGATTTGATTGCATTAAAAGTGACACGCCAGATATTTCCCCAAGCATCAGTACGACCAAGATCGGTATTGATAAGAGCGCCAGATATAGTAGGGTCATGGATGATTTCTAGGATGTTGGTGTCATCAGCGAAAAGTCTGATGTCACACAGAATATTGTGTACGACATCAATGAAAAAGACCAGAAAGAAAAAAGGCCCAAGGATAGAGCCTTGGGGCACACCAGCTTCGATAGGCAGCCAATCCGAACATTGGGCATGTATGACAACTTTCTCCCGACGATATGGTAAGGTAACTTTCGACCCATTGACGAAATGACTTTTATGCACTCAGCTGAAGCTCAACCCAGGTCTATTCAGGAGCAACCTTGATTTTGTGGGACACGTTTAGGTCAGCTGAGCACGGGCTGTTCGCAGAGCCCTCTACTTTCAGTTTTAGACTTCTCCAAAACTGTCGCTCAGATTGTTCTGAAGCTTAGTGAATATGTAGCTTGAGGGACAATTAATCAAATTTCTTCACTGGGGGGGGGGGGGGGGGGGGAGGGTGACACTGCCTGATTTTTATTTATTTTTTTTCAATTTTGGTACTTGTCAGTAGACGCATGTATCGCAATGGAGACTTCCAAGGCCAAGTAGTTTTACTTCCTCTCCAAAAATCGTCATCCCCTGGACTAGAGTGGAACTTATATGGGTTTGATGTCAAGGTCAGCTGAAGACGAGCTGCTCACAGAGCCATCTTGTTCAATTATAAATTCCTAAATAAAAGTCTGTTGCCCATGTGTCTCGTTGTCGATGTCATTACATTGCCTGCAATTTCCCTCAATGTAACAATTTAAACATAATATACTTAAGGGGGAGTATTTAATGAATGCAAAATGATCTTGTGAAGGGAAGGTATCGACATGAAACGCAGATCTTATTTTGGCTTTCAGGGAAAATCCAAATAAAACGTTTTTGTTGTCCTTTACTGAAAACTGAACAGACTGACGTCCCCTGCTACCATGCTTCTCTCTCGAGTAACGCATCCATAGAGGCACATCTGGACTATTCGTGATAAAAGTACTGATTGCCTGTCACGCCAGCGTTGTCTCCAGCACATAGCAAATTCTAAAAGATGGTTCCCAATGGCTATATGGTGACAGCTGCTTCTATATAATTTGCAGGCTTGTTGGTACAGAATGAGCTACAGGTGGAAAAAGTATTAATGTTTTGTACCACGAGACAATTACAATATAGCAATTCAGGGTCAAAATGTTACAATGTGCCGTTTTGGCAAGTTAATTTTCACCTCAAGTCAATTGGCGTGGTAATGACCCAGTCTGTAGAACCCAGTGAATAGGCATTTGGGCTTTGTGTACTTTGCGTTATTTGTTTTGTACAAGTTTGCCTGAATGTCTGTTTATCTTTGTTCCACATGGAAATTACACAAGACGGTGAGTTACGAATGGATCGCTCCGGGACTTTCAGCGGACAAACATATACATCAGGTTTCAGACACAGGATTGTATCTTATGACTGCAACACAGCATAGAACTGGCCATCTCTAGAGATAGCTGGATAGATGCCTTCCAGTTTGTATTGAGCCATGCGTTTTGAAGACTGGTGATAGACGAGCACACTCGAGATCTTGTAAATATAAAAGTGTGCGTGGTCTAGGACAAGTGGAATGGCTATGGCAACATGAAATTTGTGGCCAGCTGGAATCAAAACATCCAAAATTTCTACAATCATATTTATTTGTTCATCACAGTTGGTTTTTTTTTCATCTCTCTAAAATCAATTTTTGCTACATAATATCGGGGCACTTTCAGACCGTAAATAGTTCATAATTAATCTATAATTACCTCCAGTTATAGCACACTAATTATCTATACAAAAATTACCAAGAAACTGAACACTTTTATTGGTTGAATTAAACCTTGCAAAATCAGTTTTATAATTCTCGGATAGTTGTGGTCTTTAATGTGTAAAGTATTTGTCCAAAATGACAAGAAAACCGAGTCGGATAAGGAAGTTTACATTAATGTTTTATACTCTTATTCCATGCATGTAATATGTCATCAAAAGTCATCAAATATACCATGCTTGTACCGCATAGAATGGATTACAAAAATATTTAAAAAGCGTCATAATATTTCTATAGGCAACATTAGAGAAGTTTGGATACAGTTTGTTCACCGAACTGTACAAAAATCTCTCTTCAGCCAATTTCCCAGTAAACAGTAATTGGCATTTAAAAAGAAATTGAAGTGGGCCAGGTTGTAGAATGTTGTTCTTTACATGCGAATTGCATATCCGGCGAGCAAATTTTATCTCCTTCCTTGCCAATTATTATAATTTTAAATATCTTTCGTAGAGACGAACATCGAGTAATTCTCCAGTAATTTTCGCATGAGCATGCATCTTTTGGTATTGGGACTATCGTAGAATCTAATCAACGATGAAGCATGTGGCAATGCGCAATCATACTGTTAAATAAACAGCTAAGCAGTGGGTGTATAACATAATAGCTGCACGTCATTGGCTTTATTGTGAACCCTGTAGCTACATTGGACACAAAATGATTCAAAAGTGCCTTTAGGAGCCTTAATGGGCATTATGCTGGCTTTGCGGTGCCTTGTATGGATGATAAATTTGCATGAGTAGTTTCCTTTTCACTAAATATGTCCAGTTTTATTAGTTGAGATCCTTTGATTCACATGCTTTATATCGAGATCGTCCCTCCGCCCATACGTCCACAAATTGTTTGGTTGTGGATGCAATACAGTCCACAGTTTTCATGTTAGCTGCATAAAACTTTTTGGGACTTATCACTTGTACGGATTTCTAGGTCGAGTTCGATATTGATGGCGCCACCTACATTATGTAATATATGGGTCAAAATATGAAAATCTTGTGGCCACTCTGGCATCATTAATTTGTTTATAGATCTTCATGATATTTTGTGGGGTTGCGTAGGAGGTCAAAATGTCAGTTGTGCAGGGAACTAGTGGCGCCATCTGTACTTATAAAAAGAAGGAAGGCTACTTTTCATAAACGTATAGATCTATAGATAGAGGAAAGGCCGTATAAGTTCATCAGAATATTTAAAGGAAATTAATCACCCGTTTTTACCCTGTAAGAAATATGGAAGGTGCCACATGACTTTTATCTTATTGTAGGATACTTACAGCCATGGAAAATCGCCGTACTTTTGTTATTACTTGTGACAAGTAAGACATTTTTCATCACAAATGTGTTTCACTTGTCTATTATTTTCATGCGCTACCTTCGTATTTCATTCAGTTGGCATTTTGATCTTTGGTCCCCATTTTTTATGTTTTGCAACTAGATTTTCAAATGCATGTAGCATATTCGTATAGTGTAGGAAGTCCTTTTTCGAAAAATGACAGTATAAATCACTCGTGGAAAAGGGATATAAGTTTATCAGGACAAATCGATAATACCACTTTTGGCAATTTCGAATGAAGAACGCATTTATGTGACCTCAAATTCATTCGGGGACACTGCATGGTTACCCCTATACAAATCCACAACAGGTTTATTAAGTTTCTATGTTCCATAATAGGAAATAACAACGACGTATTGGGCCTATGTGCCAAATTACCAAGGCAAAATAGCAATATATGGTTGCCAATCAACAACGTGGCATGTATTGCAAATGTATGAATGTTGCTCAACTTTGTATACCGAACAAAAATGTCCAGGTAAGGCAAGATGACTCTCCTTGGTATACATCAAACTTATGATATCAAAAGCGTATATAATCCACAGAAGTCATGAAAAGGTGACGTGTTTAAACACGCAGTTTTAAAGCACATCTTCAACTTTTTACGACACAACTTTGTATTATCGGAAAACCAATCTGGATTTCTACCCGGAGATGGGACCGTCAACCAGCTTGTATATCTGTATCACGAATGTTTAAAAGCGGTTCATCTCTAAAACGACGTAAGAATTGTTTTTGGTGACATTACCAAAGCCTTTGACAGAGTGTACCATCCAAGGTTGATGTAAAAATTAAAAAACGCAGGCATCTGTGGCCCACTTATCTCAAGGTTGGAAGATTACCTAAGTGCTAGAACACAAAGGGTAGTCAGCCAGGGTCAGGCTTCATCTTGGGGGAGAGTCGAAGCGGGGGCTTGCAGTCAGCTGAATAGTGATCTGTATAAAATTGGAGTTGTTGAGTCTCCATCGTGCTCACGTGGAGCAAATCGGGAAACAGTTTATCACTTTTTCTTTGAATGTAACAAATATTTTATACTAAGAAACAAACTACATTGTTAAATAATCACATTTGGTATTTTTAACCTGAAAACAGTTTTACTGCAATTGATCAGAAGAGGAATTACAAAAGACAAAACGAGGAGATTTTCAAGGCCGTTCACAAGTATCTTGGACTTTCCGGAAGATTCAAATTGTAACTTGGATTTAAGTCAGTACATGGTATAAGTGCTATTATTTTAACAATGCTCACACAACACTTTCGTTCCCCTTCCTTCCCTTCTTAGTATTGGTCCGGTATGTTATCTTCTGCGTATTGGTGTTGACAATTTATCTGTTTTATGTTGTCCTGTTGTACATGTACAAGAGGCCCTAATATAGGCTGGTGAGCCTGTCGGCCAATTGTGTTTTCATCAAAATATGCTTAAACCAATCAACAACAGGGCAGTCCCTCAATCTCATTCGTCATAAGTATAATTTAGATAGAGATTTTTTCTTCAAAAATCGAGCGTAATATTACAACTCGAACAACAATTCCCTACAGTGTCATTGATTAACCAGAAATAGTCAGAGCTGATTTGATATACATATATACATATATATATATATATATATATATATATATATATATATATATATATATATATATATATATATATATATATATATATATATATATATATATATATATATATATATATATATATATATATATATATTTAACTCACCTGCTATTTTCCTATACTATCTTTTTTTTTTTATTAAATCCAGACTGAGTATTGACCTTCGTCCTAAAATTTGGCAATTTTGTATTCAGAGGCACGTGGCTGTAGTAATCCGTTTTAACGTTTACTTCTGAATTTAAGATCTCGCAAATTGTAATTATAGATATGTATATAAATCAATTCTAGATATTCTTAAACATGGCCGAATTATACATATCTAACAGCTATTTATAGATATCAAAACGGAATCATAGATACCTATAATTTATTTTAGGCATCGGTAATTGAATTATAGATATCTATGATTGGGCCATCTTTAAAGATATCTAAAATTGAATTTGGATTATCTGTAATTCGAATTTTAGATATCTATAATTTGTTTTGGGATATTTATAAATGACTTTTGAAAATTTACAATTTGGTCATCTTTCAAGTATTCAATTTTGAATGATAGATATCTTCAAAGATGGATGAATCATGCTCTCTTGTATACACTCTCGGTACCAAAACTTGGCACGCATTGCAACTAATATCGCATAGAGAATTCGCTTCGTGGCCAAATTAGTTGCCTAACTGTTCGTATCTTAATAGCAATAGCATCTGGGACCACAGCAGAGCTCATGTTGTACATGATCTCCCGTTCTCGCTACTACTCAGAGGATGATCCAGTTTCATTACATTATTCCACGTTGCAAAACGACGGCCATCTTCATAGATATCTATAAAGACGGTGAGAATCTGGGGATTAAGCAGTTTTGCATTACTACGACGGCCACATTTATAAAATATATAGAAATATGAAATAATTTTATAGATATCTAAAACGATGGCGAAATTGTAAATGTCTAAAATAATTCATAGGTATCTAGAATGATTTGTAGATATCCATGATTCGAATTATAGATGTCTAAAATTATTTATAGATAACTATAATTCAATTTCAGATATCAAATTAAACTTTTTTGATTAAATGCTACAATGGCTTCCCTTAGTTGTAAAGCCTTTCATAATTTCCGTTTTTTAGATATATATAATTTGCATTTTAGATAACTGATGGGCGCCCTATCACTAATTATAATATATTTCTTGATATCAATCAACCGATTCATAATTAATTATTGACATCAATAGTTCAATAATTCTTCCTATTTCCCTGCATTTATAATTTAAGTCTTGACGTCAAGAATTCAAAACCTTGATATCAATAAATGAATTATTGGTATCAAGAAATCGAAATATTTCCTAACCATTTCTAGATATCAAGAATTCACTTTACATATCAGGAAATCCGTAATTGATATCAAGAAATGAATTCTTGATATCTATGATGTTGGCGAATTCTTGATATCAAAGAATTAGATTTATTGATATCAATAAACACAAAATAGTAGTCTGCATCGAATGCTCCCTTGTACACCGGGAAGCTTGACTTTTGATTGGGTGGCAGAGTTGCTGCCGAACTTGTGTGGAATTTTAGCAATCAACACGGTGATGGCTTCTTCAATAGCAACCTTGTTCCACAACTTGAAAATGACGTTTTGACTGTCTGAGATCGACAGGAGCAATAGTACTCTCTGCATCCTTCATGTCGCAGCATCTTTTGCTTAACAAAATTGATTTCTGAAAAAAATTACGATATCGTCTTTTTACCACCAGACAGTAGGTGATTATTTTCAGCCATTTTGGCCCGTGGTAATTCAATTCAATTTAAATCATGACAAGGGAAATGAACACTAAGTTGTTATCAATTGAAACAAATGATCAAAAAAAAAAAAAAAAAAAAAAAAAAAAAAAAAACTCTAGAATAAAAATAAATAAGTAAATAAAAAAAGGAGCCTTTCACTTGTCGAGTGATATCATGAATTCCTGCTATTTCTTTATGTCACTAATTCGAATTAAAATTGAGTTTTTGATACCCAAAAGATTGAAATATTGGTATCAGTAAATCATTAACTGATATCAAGAAACGATTTATTGCTATCAAAAATTCAAATCATTGATATCAATAAAATCAATTATAGCTATCTAAAATTCATTGTAAATATATTTTTATTCGGCCCTCTTTATAATTTTGCTCTCATTGTTGGGTTAAAGTTTCTAAATATTGGTAATATTTTTCTGAACTAATTAGATATTTGAAAACCAATTTTAGATATTTTTAAAGATGGCCGCCTTTGCAACCTGACATGGGCTGTTCCCTATAGTTTCTGGTGCGAGGTAGGGTGGTTCCCTGTCCCTTTTTCCTATGCTCGTGCTTTCTGCTTGAAGGGCAAGTCCCAATATACACAATATAACAGTATGAAATATATATTTCTAATATAGTGAGATGAAAGCTTCCACTTTTTGATGAAATTGTTTGAAGAGCTGTATTTTACCAGTTCTGCTTATCATTGATAATGTCAAAATGAAGGCAAATAGATAATTAAGATATCACATGACTCCCAGCAATGCCTGATCATGCAACCAAACTACAGTCAACACGAAATCTAAGGTAGGTGGGGAATCATTTTAAAAATTAAATTCTCTGCTATTACAGTTACACATTACAACTGGGTGTACTGAAAATTCTCCATGTAATAGACATGTTCCAATAAGATCACTGTTCAGTATATGCCCTTGAAAAGTGAGTGGCAGGCTGGCAGTGAACCAGGCTACCGGAATGTGCTGCTATATGAGAGCATGGACTATTGTCTTGGTACTAAACGTCGACCATCTTTATGCATATTTCTAATTTAATTTTATATTTCTGAAAAGATGGCAAATTATTGATATGTTAACATGAATTACAAATATCTACAATTGGAATTTTAGATATCTACAAAAATGGCCGATTTACAGACACATGTATCTAAAATTGAATTTTGGGAAAGTAAATATCTACAGATATCTATACAAATCATTTTAAGATATCGATAAAAGATTTTTAGATATTTGTAATTTAACTTTAGATATATATAAATAGTCTTATTTTCAGAAATCTAAAATAAGTTTGAGATAACTATAAGTCCAATTATATATATATATATATATATATAAAATTCGAATTAGATGCTAAAACCTCTTGCTATACGCGACAGGATTGCAAATACGGGTTTACTTTCCAAAAAAAGGTAGAGTTTATTTAGGTCTGCAGGGTGAAGCTCCGACCAGGGTATTTTGCTACTGGTCTAAAATGATTGCCGTAATATCAGTGAAACGTGTGAGAGTTCTATTCCCATGGTTTGGGAACAGTACCGTCGAAGTGCTTTAACTATGCAAATGGTTTTTTTAAATTTTGAATTTGAGGAGTTGTAAAAGCATTGAGTAATGAGTATAAACGTCACCTCAGCTTTTACGTGTTTGCGATAATTGCATACCGTGCAAATAATGAACACATGTCAAAGCGCGTGTTAAATTGTACTAATTGGGAACATTTCACACTTCACATCTGGCAAAATATATTTGACTCTGAGACAGACCAAGCTGTTTTCTGTTCAATTTCGTGTTGTGAAAGAACAGATCTGTGAAGGTTGGTCCGTTTAACAATTAACATATGCGATTAAAAATATATATTTTACTTAGATGTTTATGATAACAGCTATCATTTCTAGTTTCCATGGTATACAGCACTGCACACCCACACAACCTTGAGAATGTGATTATCGATTCCTTATTAATTTCATTCCACGTATTGTTGCAGCGTTGTAAATCAGTCAGCCCCATGATGTGGTCATATTCATTTTATGTTCACGCACTTATCCTCACTTTCACACAATGAAACAATCGCAGATGAGTATGAGAACACCATATCACAACAGGTCAGTGAGAACAATGATGGATAAATGTGATAAACTCCAAGATGACGTAGAGTGCATGGCGGCAGG
The DNA here is from genome assembly GCA_964020975.1 of Hermodice carunculata. NCBI lineage: Eukaryota > Metazoa > Annelida > Polychaeta > Eunicida > Amphinomidae > Hermodice > Hermodice carunculata. The sequence goes on along the minus strand of OZ026624.1, from coordinate 8,596,362 downwards.
AAGAGGCTTTTAGGCTGCTGCGTCCAAACCGCAACAACAGTTTCGGACAACTAAAGATACTCAGCATTGCATACGTAAAACTTTGGAAGGCAGCGTATGTTGCCATTCTTAACGGCAGTATCAATTGGATAGCACATTACATGTATATCGACGGAAAACCGACCGCAGATGGCAACTTTTGTAATAATAATGAGGCTTGTGGTTTTATTTATTACATTTTTGGGGAATATGTTTATTGTATATGGGGCCAAAAAGTCAACGACCATGAAAAAAACCAACAGGTACTTGCTCTGGTCGCTAGCGGTCGCAGGGATGGTGTACGGGGTGGCAGCAATGGGACGAGCCTTCCTTTTTATGCAACGTGACAAAATAATACCTCGCCAGTGTGTCGCTGTGCTCGGATTGGCCGCGGTGTCGGGAGGTGGCATGATATATACCATACTTTTACTGAGCACAGAGTTCCTGCTTTCTTGTAAAGGTCGAGGTCTTTCCGTTAGGACTGTTCTGACCTCTATGACGGTAGCATGGATTTCTGTCACTTTTGTCGGTACATCGGTACATATTTTCCCGAACTTAGACGGCCTAACTTTGAGAGCAATTGCAAACTTAACTTTATCGAACGCTACGGATGTTTCTTTGACTTGCACCTTTGCAGATGCATACTTTCACAGGATTTGTAAAATGTTGATTGGTATTATGTTTATTCCGCCGATGTGCATCAGTGTATGTATCCAACTTTACACTATATCCATCATACTCAAACATTCGAGGAGTCTTCGTCGCATAAATCCAAGTACAGTGTTATCTTTTTCGTCCCAAGTGGAAAACTCGAATTCAGGTATAGCCACAATCTCTTCACCTACATCAGAAGAGTATTTTAGGAGAGCGGCGAGGAACGAAAAAGCAACCCGGCGAGTATGGTTAAAGATGCGGACGAAGACCGTCATATTGCTGACAGTAATGCTTTTGTTTTTTGTGGTATCTTGGGGACCTACGTGTGTAACTATTGTAGCAACAGCCTGGTGCCCATCTCACTGTGGCATGTCTCCACGTTTAGTACAGTTAGTCAGTTCTTTGACGTTCATCAGCCCTCTTGGAAATGTATTTCTTTTCTGGGTAAAGCGATTATCTCTTCGAAGTTTCCGGAATTTATTCTAAAAAGCACTATTTATTGCGTTTTGCGAGACATCTATTAATGAAAGTGATCTAATTAGCTTCATTCCATGTTGAAATATCGACATATTTCCTTCCATTGACTTTTATTTTTCAAGGTCTCAAGGAGACTTGTAAAAACTATTGGACAAGTAGTAATGTCATATTGATCTTATGCGTCGAACAAGATCATATGACTAGGTTGATTTTTGTGTTACTACTTGCAGAACTTATATTATTGGCTTCCTTCAGCAACGTTGATAAGAGCATATCGTTTTGTGTTTGACGTTGTAAAGTGGTGAAATTTTGAAGAAAAATACCAACGGAAAGCTCCAGTTTGCGAGGCATCAAATGCAAGAAAGAGTGCTGTTATCAAAATTCACATTGTACATCTTCATTGGGATTCTACGAGATACTATATACATACGATCACCAACTATTGTCTTCTCCTTAGAATATAATAGAATGAAATTTGCAATTTACAAAAGTACACGAGAAAAGCTATGCACAGAGATTAACAATTAGACGAATGAATGAATCACAAAACTTAGGATATGTACACAAATGTCTCGTGCAATGTAATAAAATATTGCTTATATAACATTTTGAATTGAACCATGGATTATTACTCTCGGCATATAAACTGCCGGTGGGTATTGTCGTCCCTTGTGTCGTCCATATGTCCGTTTGCCCGTCTTGTCGACGTAACCGCGATGTCTCAAAAATGTTCACCGTAGCTGTTCCAAATTTTTTATCGGAGATGCACCTTATAATGGACCAGGATCCTATTGAAAATCAGCTTCCTCTTTTTATTTTTAATCTTATTAAAATCGTTTAAGGTATTTATTTCAAGGACGTCTGAGTGCCGCACAAGGGGACAACGTTACCATACTATCTCAAAAAATATTCACCGTAGGTTTACCAAATTCTTGTCACAGAAGAACCTCATAATGAACATGTTTCTATTTAAAACCAACTTCCTTTGATTATATTTAAACTGTTTATGAAACTTTTAATGTATATAATGGACCAGGGTTCTGTTCAAAACCAGCTTCCTCTTTGTATTTATATTTTTTTTTATGAAACTTCAAAGCATCTATCTCAAGGCCGTCTGAGTGGCGCGCAAAGGAACGACATTAGCATAATATCTCAACAAAGATCCATCGTAGCTTCAAATTTTTATCAGAGATGCACATTATAATTGACCACGTTCCTATTGAAAACCAGGTTCCTCTTATTATTTTCGAACTTGGTGTGAAACTTGTTTATTTAAGGGCCGTCTGAGTGGCGCACAAGTGGATAATGTTACCATAACATCTCAAGATGGATTCATCACAGCTTCATCAAATTTTTGGTGTTATGGCTCCTACGAAGTCTTAAAAAATGCAGAATTGAGGTTGAGGAAAAAAAAAAGAATGTGGGAGCCGAGGGTAATTCGTTCTCTTAACGCTTTTTTTTGCTTCTTTAACCTAATAGGGCAGATGGTGCCAAATTCCAGTACTTTGATATACAAATTAATTTTTAAAATATCTGTTAGGGTGCGGCATCACAATATCGAAATCAGTCCGTATATTATAATATTGTATGTCCAAGTTGACTTGCACATACATTGGGACTGTTTCACGATTTTTGTGACAATATAGCTTGAAACATGACCTAATAATCTTAACGTTGTCAGCTGAGGGGAACTTTCTTCATAGAAATTCAACATGATCCTTCCATGACACATTTTATTCAACGGAAAACCTAACTATATAGCTGTTGACTTTCGGTCTGTTTCTTTTTTATTTAACACATTATTCAAACGATCGATTTCATTCTTATATTTCATGTGCACCCACTTAGCTTTTTCAGGCTGCACAAGTAGTTTGTCCGAGTTGCATCACTTTGTGATAGAAGTTGCTTGTTTCTGTAACTCTGTTGCCAACTAATTGCAGTCTTGCCAGTCGGACGAAAAAAGGACGTGAGCAAACCTATTCAGGGAAGCACAACCAATAGGTTGGGAGAAATCATTATTATGTACAAGAAACAAAATGGGTCCGACTACAGACCCATTAGGAATTCCAGGATTTACTTTCTACACATTTGGCTTTGTTGATTACAATATACATATTGCTAATGAGGCCGTATTGTGAAGAAGGTTAAGATTGGCACACATTTTTCAGATGCAAAAGGCCGCTCTAATTTTAAGCACCTTGTGCAGGTTAATTTTTTTTTTTTAGAAGAATACAACTGTGTCAATGGCTCTCCTTGGCGCGGGTTGGGTGCATTGCGCCCAATGACCGCCAAGAAAAGCTATTGACTTGAGTCGAGTCGCCATGATAGGTCATCTAGATCTTCCGAATACCAGCAAAATATGTTTTTAAAAAAAACTTTAGCAGACCTCATGAAAGTAAGATGACAAATTACGTCCGGGAGCTATTTGAGCGGGAAGGTTTAACTGACCCAGGATTTTGAGGTCAATGCAATTTGTTAGTGGTCAAGCAACCGTTTATATTCAAGAGAACGCATGGTAATGTAGCAGCAGCTCAGAAGAAATACATGTGTTCTATAAAGTTTACAGTCGTTTCCGGAAAGAAATCGTATAATCGTGGCATGATTTTTATTTTTCAAATCCAAAAGGGATCCTGGATATTACTTCACTTGATACAACTCCTTGATTACAGTAAGAAGTAGACTACTATTGTTTTGGAAATGTTAAACAAACGTTTTTCAGAAATAGTGGTAGATTTGCTGGACGAAAATGGGGAGCTGACTTGTATGTATTTATCAGTATGAACACAGACAGAGTTGTTTTCAACAAATATACAATCCTCTAAAACGTTAGTATCGCTTAATATGAATCTTTGCATCGTTATTTGCACAAGTCATAGATAATAAAAAAGGATAACGGTAAATAGACGATAGAAAAGGGTAACGGTAGATAGACGATAGAAAAAGGGTAACGGTAGATAGACGATAGAAAAAGAGTAATGGCAGATGACCAACTTTGAAGATGTTTTGCCAGGAGAATAAGACGCACCATTGATGACTGTGTATTATACATTATATGTATTGTGGAAGGTTGATATTATATGATGTATTTTGTTGCCAATAAACAAGTTTCTTCTCTGTAGATACGCTTATAACCTGTTAGTTTTTTATCAACTCAACAATACCATACCGACTTAGCTTTTCCAAAAAATATTGGGGCTAAATGTGTACAACGGAAAATATAAAAGCAATTCTTGCAAATCTGCATGGTTGGAAAAGGAAAGGCAAGTGCATGATGCATTTGCTGCGACAAATATCCTTAACGCAGACTTAAAAGAAATTGAAGCTTGGTTACAACGGTGGCTCGTGGCTTTTAACCCTGCAAAATCCAGCAGTATGATAATATCTAAGAAACGAAACCCCTTTCAGTACCTTGATTTACTGTTCGTGAATGAAAATAAAAAAAATCCCCCCAAACCCGATCATAAACATGCAGGCCTGACAATTCGTTCCGATCTTACATGGTCTAATCACATAAAGGAATGAACAAATTAAGGTATGAAAATTGTAAACATTCTGAAATATTTGCAGTTTCGGCTTCAAAAGAAATCTTTGGAAATTCTATTCCTTTCTCGTATAGGACCTCTCCTGGAAAATAGATCTGGGGTCTGGGACAATTCTAACTTACAAGGGTCTTAGCAATTGGAAATTGGCCAATTAGCTGCAAGCAGAATTGTTGTAGGAACTACCTCAGGGACTAATCATAGTTTACTATGTGAAGAGACTGGTTTTGAACATTTTCAGCACGTGGGGAGAGAAAAGAAAAATAATTCTCTTCCTTTAAAATCATTCATGGCAAAGCTCCACCATATTTGTGCTACCTTCATCCTGATTCTGGTGACGCATAATATATATATACATAATATATGATCTAGAACGAACTTGTCACATTTCCGATTGCGAACAAATTTATTTGACTCTTCATTTTTTCCATGTACAGTGCGACTGTGGAATACATTACCTCACAACATTAAAAATTCTGAAGATCATGTCGATTTCAAGAAAAAGTTAAACCAAGGTATTCAAAGTTTTAATAAATTATTTTATAGGGACGAGAGAGGAATTGCTGTACTCCATGCGGGCTTGCGCATGGGATGCAGCAAACTCAATTCTGATCTGTTTACGATGGGTCTTATAGCATCCCCAAAGTGTGCCTGTGGCAGCGGAAATGTGGATGTTTTCCATTGTTTTTTTGAATGCTCTCTTTTCTTAACGGAACGCCATACGTTGCACAGCAAAATTATTCCTTTCGCGTCGTTTGCAGTTACTGTAGCAAAATTACTTCATGACTCTGAAACGTGTAGCGTCCAACCAAATGAAATGATATTCGATGCAGTACAAAGTTATATTAAGGCAACAGGCAGGTTATGAGCAGTTACGTAGGTTATGATACAGAGTGTGCATGTAAGATTTAGTGAAGGTGTGCCTCGACTTTATTCTGTATGTGGTGTCATGAGTTGATATAAATCCTCAAACTCGTGTGGCGTTGCCCCTCTACCAGTCCTTGCAGATTGTAATGTCTCCTTTACGTCTACTCCTCTTCTCTTTTTCATGTACATGTACAAGAGAAATTTATATGGAGCTCATCCCTTGTTCCCAATTGCTATTTTCAATAAAATGCGTTTAAACCAAAGGCATGTACATGTACCTTTTTGGCAGATCGGAGCAAAGCTGATGATGTATCACAAATCAGTGAAGTGTGGCCATTGATTCTGTACACTTATTCTACTACGCCATAACATAAATGTCCTCCGTCAGTGACAGTGGCTATTTTGCAATGACTGACTGTTGATACAGCCTGCATGAAACAGAATAAGAGCTTTCTACAATAAATCACCGATTTATTACAAAATCATTGGACCAAATGTTTTTTTTTGTGTTTGTTGTGAACCAAAAGAACAAAAAAAAAAAAAAAAAAAAAAAAAAAAAAACAAGAAAAAAAAAAAAAAAAAACAAAAAAAGAAAAAAATGAATGAATGAAGCACGATAAAAGGGGTTCGCTCAAAATTGAAGTTCTAATAAGCTACGAAAATAGCCTAACAGGGATTTTGATGGACAACGACGTTACCAATGACCCCACTACCCACGACAACCTCGCGAAATTCCTCACAGACAACACGATTTCGAAGACACATTTTTATGTGAAGTGTAGCATCACCCAGAATGATAGCTCTCCTGTAAATAATGTTTACAAACTAGACTTAATCAACCTGAGTTTATACAATCTGTGGTCGGAGATGCAAACGTAGTGGTAAAATGACCCGTGATTAGTGGGAGAGGGAATATATCAAGGCATACATGGACACTGTAGTGACATTTGCTAAAGATGTCAAATTTAGTCAACTTGAAAATTCAGCTGTACTTTCAAGACAACGCAAGGTACATGTATAATGTAGACTGGATCCCGGACTAACAAAATGAAGTGGCTTCACGAATGCGCAGTGTGGACATGGCGGATCCACTGCATTCTGGCACACGTCGGCAACCACATTTATTAGTCACTGGGGGACCCATCATGGACCATTCGTCAAATTGACATCTTCACTAACATGCATTTCGTCTAATGAAAGCATACAGAATTACAGGGTGGATATTAAGACATTAATGTGGCTATAATGAATGATCACATGACACGACACAAGTTCCACATGGAAATCATGCAGAGATCACTATGGCCACCAGTCAATCACGAAAGATAAGAGGAGTTGCCAAGGTGTAGTTTTTCACAACCGGGGGCTACTATGATAGAGTCACTCATATAGAAATCCAATTTCATTTTGGTTGTAACTTTATCCACTGGCTTTTGCAAGGTTGCATTTGTCAAAGCTATAAAACACGCTAGAAGAGCTGGTCAGTCTAAGAACAGTCGCTCCACACAATAGCTTAGTGTTAAGTAATATACGAGGACATTGTGGATGCCATACAATACACATGGTTTCAGTTATCTCCATACATAACTTTTGGGACTTATCATGTATATATATTTCCAGGTCGAGTTCGATATTGGTGGCGCCACCGACAGAATTATGTAATATATGGGTCAAAATATCAAAAAACCTTGTGACCACTCCAGCTTCCTTATTTATTTCTTTTTATAGATCTTCATGATATTTTGTGGGGTTGTGAAGATGGTCCAAATCTCAATTGTGTAGGTAACTAGTGGCACCACCTGTACTTATAAAGTGAAGGAAGGCTCCGTTTCATAAAGGTATAAATCTAGTAGAGGAAGGGCAGTGTGAATTCACCAGAGCATTTAAAGGAAATTAATCGCTCGTTTTTCCATGTAAGAAATAGGAAGCTGTCCATCTGACCTTGTAGGATGCTTATTGACATAGAAAATCGCCATATTTTGTTAGTACTTGTGACCATTAAGAAATTTTCGACACTAATTTGTTTTATTTGTCTGTTATTTTCTTGTGCTACCTTTGTATTTTATTCACTTGGTATTTTAGATCCTTGATGATGTGTATGAACACAAGCACCTTACAGTCACGTTGCGTTGAGATCTGAGGTGGTGAGATCACATTAGTAACATTACAAATAAAGCCCCAAAATTGGTTAATATCTTGGGATTTTTCTACTCTCAATATTAAAATACCTCATGCAGATTTGAAGTGTAGCGTTCAAACATTGGGTTTTTAAAGTTTTTGAGAAAAGTGAATTCCAGAATATTTTAATAGGTCATAAACATGCTTTCTTTGGTGATTCTGCTAAGAATGGTCAACACGTTTATAAAACCGTTTGAATATTTGATAGATTATTTTTACATACGTTTTGGTGAAAGTGTCTTTAGGCAGGTCATAGGAGTTCCCATGGGTACAAATTGTGCGCCACTTTTGGCTGACCTCTTTATTTTATCAGGAGTTTAATTTTCTAATGAAAATGACAAAACATAAAAATTACCATGCTAGATCATTTAATTTAACTTTCAGATGTATAGATGATATACTAATTGTCAAATACAAGCATTTAAAGGATTATATTACATCAATGTATCCTAGTGATCTGGAACTAAAATAAACCGCTGAATCGAACATAACATGCTCATTTTAGATCTACACTTATTCAATGATGATGGTGTCTTAAAATCAAGAGTCTATGATAAAAAAATGATTTCCATATATAAGTAGAAATATTCTTATTAATCGTGCTTATGGTGTCTATGTCTCAAGATTAATTGCTTTCGCAAGAAACTGTACTGCCTTTAAAGATTTTGCTGATAGACAAATCACTTTTTAGCAGACTTATTAAACAAGGTTTTTCTAAAATAAGATTGAAAAAGGATTTCTCATAATTTTAAAGATAAATATAAAGATGTTCTACCGAAATATCATGTCGAATTCTGTGAACATTTTAATAAGGTATTGTCCGCGTGTCAGTAAAACACATATAAATATGTTATGGTAGGGAAACGTTGAGGCTGAGATTGCTGTACCTTGAGTTTGATCAGACTTTCTCCGCTGGAACACTGAAAATCATTGCATATTACAATAAGGATAAAATGAAATAAGAACCATCTAAGTTCTCAGACATCATGTTGAACGACACAGGCCTTCTATTTTCTTATCCTTTTGGATATATTGACAAAATTTAAAGAATATTCACTCAGCTGATGTCGTCATATTTTTTATAACGAATTAAGGCCTATTGTGCTGTATTTTTAATTGAGAGAGGAACTTGGAAGAACTTAACCATGTTTCTTCATAATTTTTTTGTCAGTATCAAATTTGGTTGTGTTTTGTCCAGGTGGAGACCTTGATCTGGTGTTTACACAGAAATTTGGAAGTAAATGCTTCCTATTTTGCAATTTTTTACCACTCAGGAATTGGTTTCACTCTGTGGGCAGGGGTTGTGCAACGACTCAAATCTATTTCACTTATTAAAATCAAATTGCAACAATATAGACCTGAAGGTCTGCTTATTGCTCCTCTTTAGTCTATTTGGGCTGGTGCAAACCTCTTGTCAGGAGTATAACTAATACCTTCCTATTTAAATGTATGCTAAATTCAAATTTTGACATGTTCCATCATGTATGAAGAAGCAATTCTAATGTAAATAAAGTACTTTGACTTAAAATTCTTAATTGTCCTGTCATTGTTTGAATGATGTCTATGAACTATGGCCATGTAATTACCTTTCATAACTTGCCATTGAAATTAAGAGCCAAATTTGTTTTAGGCCTAATCAAATGAATGTGGGTGTTTTCCAAAGTGTGAGGATTGGGATCCCGTAAAATTGGTTTAACCCGCTGCCAATATGTTGGTAACCTGTTCCAAGTCAGGTAGAAGATACCTTCATTCATTTAAATTTCATTATTGTTGGTCATGGATCTTTTTGACGATGAGCACTAGCATGTCTTACTATTTCAAAAATGATTCTGGGTCTGACAAGGTTGATCTGGTATTTCATTTGGTCTCATCACTATCATTGAAAACTGTTGTCCGCTTCTCTTTTCATGAAACTATTATGTATTTTGCTAACATTTCCAACATTCAGAAATTTTCTGCGCATATTTTTATAATTGTCTGATGAGTATAGTTTCTTACTGTGAAAAGCATGTAAGGTTGGCTCAAAGTGTTTGATGTGCAGCTGATACATGGTTACTTTCAATAAATGGGTAAATTGTTATATATACATTTTACTTTTTTCTCTCTTTTTTGTATGAATAATTAGCATCTAAATCAGCCGACTGACAAGTTGACCTATGTCTAGTTGTCAATGAAAAAAATTAAAACCTGCATTGAAGAGAGCTGCACTTACATTTACCGTTAGAGAGTTCAACATGAACTCTCTCTCTCTCTCTCTCTCTCTCTGTCTCTCTCTCTCTCTCTCTGTCTCTCTAAAATCTTTCTCTTTCTCTGATAAATGTGGTAGACTTTTACAAAATAATTAGGACTGTTATACATTTTGACCTTTTGAACTCAATAGGGCCATAAATTAGATGTACATTATGCTTAGCTGACTGGCAGATGACTTACAATGGCATACTAGAATTTCTTTAAATTCTAAGTTATTACCTTAATAAACGGCTTATCATATGACTTGTGGGATTCAATGCTTTCTTGAACATATAATTTTCCTTTCAAAAATTCTTCTGGAAACCATAGTTAAAATTTGACTGCTATGCTTACAATTTTTGGCTATTGTAATGCAATTTGACTTCCGTTCTTGTAATAATTTACTGCAGTTTTGCGTTTTGAGAGCTGATGTCACTTGTTTCTGGCTGCTGTTAGACATCTGAACCAGTATACTTGCAAATTATGACACAGTATTGATTTTTGACCACTATACTTGCTCATTCAAAACATTTTCTTTGGGAAACACTCCTAGTTTATCTCCTCTAAAACAACATCATGCCTTTAGCATCATGTCTAAAACACATCGAGTTGTATAATCATGTTGTTTGGATTCTTGTTGATGGTCATATTTGACCTAGGGACTTTTTTGGTGGATTGATGTTGGTGTTAGTGTTACTTTGTGGACTTGTATGGATAATGATCATTGTTGAGACGGTGGTTGAAACTAGTATTTTCTAAATGCTGAATTTTATTGATATTTTCGGCGAATTTGGAACTTGTGCTTGCAAATTCTCTACTGTGCTGCAGATTTTGGTCCTTTTCATGAATTGTACGGTCCTATATGGACTTGAATGATGCACCTGTTCAAGCCCATATACTGCAATAGTCCTATATTTTCAAACATACTTTTTTTGGTTTTTTTTGTAATTGTGAAACTAGGCATGGCTTTTTGGCCCTATGGACCTTTGGATGTACGGTTTTAACTCTTTTGGATACAGACGAACTACAGGTTTATGTGACTGAAGAATTGACTTGAATTTGTTTCATTAGGAATACGCTTTGGATATGGTAATGAAACTCTCTAATAAAAAGCATAAAATACAAACTTAACAGATAAACTTTGGAAAATATTTATATCTCGTTCGTTAATTGGAATATTCAAGTCTAGTATGGAGCTGATGCACTGAAAATGAGCAAGACCAACTTACATAGGTTCAGATCGAGGCTGTCCGAGTGATAACTGGTGCAATACATGGTACTAGTAATGCAAATTTATATGAAGAACTAGGATGGCACAAATTATCCAAACCCAGGGAAGCGTCAAAATTTAACTTTAATGTACAAATTGGTAAACAATCCTGCTCCTTGTTACTTCAGCTCTGTAATTCCTTCAAATCCTGATAGAGAGATCACCAGGGCCGAAACTGGTCAGAGACTCGATCTACGTCATTTTCTGTCTGGTACTGAGCTCTCTGATAATTCGTTTTTCCCTTCCACTGTGAGATTGTGGAACGAACTTCTCCTTAACCTTCGGCAAGTATGGACACTCAAAGAATTTAAATCTAGTTTGTACACGCAATCTGTTATGTACACGCGCCTTCGTCTCGGAGCCTCCCAACTGAATTATCACCTCTTCACAGTTGGAGTTAATGACTCGCCCAAATGTTATTGTGGTTCAGACAATGAAGATACATGGCATCATTTCTTTCCTTGTCCTTTTAACATCGTAACCAGGTCCAGGCTACACACTGGAGAGTCTACTTTAGCCCCGTTTAAGCCTACTTTACAATCTGTAATTTATGGTTCTTTAAACTGCTCTTTTGCTGACAATATTAAGATTTTTTAGCAGTACAAGGTTTCATAGCAGCAATGGGACGTTTTAAGCCATCCGGTATAAGTTAAGGCAAATTGGACTTTCCGACTTACAAATAAGCGACTTAGTGTATAAATTACAACACTTAGGGTAACACGGGGGGAAATGGGCATAGGGGTAATATGAGCACCCTACCTTACAAGAAAAAAGATATACTTTGAAATCACATAGATGTATTGTTGCAGTCATCATGTGACCAAAGTTGTGTAAAAACCATGCTTGTCATGTGGCGCTTTAAGGTTTCTATATGGCAAACCAGTGAAAAGTTTGAGGTGTCAACTCAGAAATTTTTGTTAACTCTAGATAGCACATAGAAGTGGCAATGCAAGTTCCAGTGCGAAAGGCATGTGACCAATGTGTGAAGCACCTGCTGTATTTCGTTCTCTGAATTGATCAATTAGTTGTAAATTGACAGTCAAAAACTTTGGACCTAAAGATAAGTATCTGTTGATATGCAGGTAATATGAGCACTTGGGTGCCCATTATTAGCCTCTGTATAAACTAATGGCAGGTATCAGCTATACTCATATTACACTCTCTGTGCGATAATATGAGGACACCATGAGATTTCTGTATTTTCATTTAACCAGACGTACAATTCTCGACAGAATTTAGTGAAGGGCAAAATATGAAGCTGTTAATCACTCCCTACAAGTCCTTTGAGTAAAAACCTACTAAATGTACTTTTATTAAATCCCACTGAAAATAGCAGGAACTCATATTACCTAATGGCTATGCTCATAGTACGTTGACTTTCAAATGTGGGCATGTTTGTAATTTTCGCTTCTGTAGAAAAATATAAAATATATCTGACCGTTGTTCCAAATTCTTTAAGTCTGTACTGCTAAAGGAATTTAACAGGCTTGTTATTTGTATCTGTATTGATGCACGATTTGATTTCCAAGAGAATTTCCTTAGGGGGTTTATATGACTCAATGTTGCCCTATGACCCGTGGGTCTGTTTTGTAACAGAGAGTGCCGCCTTCTTTTTATACCAATCACATGATCACCCAGCTAACGCTTCTATATAACCTGGGTGATCATGTTTGCATTGTGTGATTTCTTTGTCCCGAATTGACTGTCTTTTCTTTCCTGCGAGAAGGATTCAGATAGAGTGAAGCCCTGTTTGCAAAACGTGGACTACTTGAGCCATGTGTAATAAATGTTTGAATGAATATAATAAAATACGTTGACCTACATCCACAGCAGGTTTATTAAGTTTGTATGTTCAATAATAGCAAATGACAACGAAGGGTTGGGCCTATGTGCCAAAAAAGCAAGCCAAGATAGCAAGCCATGTTTCCCAATCAACAATGGAAAGTCCATTAATCTCATTCGTCATAAGTATAACTTAGATAGATATTTTTTGTCCTTCAAAAAACGAGCGTAATTTAACAACTCAAAAAAAAAACAAAAAAAAAAACCCCACAGTGTCAATGATTAACCAGCAATAGACGGAGCTGATTTGATAAGACAATTAGGCTAGATTCGTGATACGAAATACAGTTCAATACTAGATATGGATGAAGAAATTTACCTAATCACATTTCTCTGTATAGATTGATTATTATGTCTCATCTTTTAAAGACATTGTAGACAATGCACGTGTGCCATTGTAGCCTTTAAAAACTGACATGAACCACCTGCTATTTTCCTATACTATATTTTCTTTTATTAAATTCAGACCGAAAAGTGACCGTTGTCCCAAACTCAAATTTGGTAATTTGGCTTTCAGAGGCATGCCAGTAAGCCTTTTTAAACTTTTACTCTGAATTTAAAATATCTCAAATTGGAATTATATATATATATATATATATATATATATATATATATATATATATATATATATATATATATATATATATATATATACATATATATATCCTTCAACATGGTCGAATTATAGATATCTAACAGTTATTTATAGATATCAAAATTGAATTATAGATATCTATTATTCGGCCATCCTTAACGATATCTAAAATTAAATTTTGAATATTTGTAATTCTGGTTTTTTTAGTTATGTATATTTTGTTTTGAGATATCTTTAAATAATTTTTTAAAATCTATAATTCGGCCATGTTTGAAGTATTTATATTTTGACTTATAGATATCTTTAAAGGTGGCCGAATCTGAAAACCCTAACTATTATTCGTGCTCTTTTCTTGCGTACACTCTCGGCACCAAATGTGGCACGCATTGCATCAAATATGACATTGAGAACTCACTTCGTAGCCAATTAAATGCCTAATTATTCGTTTATTAATGGCAATAGCATTTAAACCCCCACCTCAGAGCTCATGTCACACATGTATCACATCGACTCCATTCCGTGACGTCACGACCCAGTACCCGCTTGAATGCCACAAAAAAGGCGCAAACTTGTCAACTTCGGGCCAATCATGGCAACAAAATTCTTTAGCAAATCAAGTTATTTTCCTGTGCGAATATGCCAAAGTTTTTTTTACAAAAGTGCTATAACACTCCAAGTCCTTCACTTTGAACAAAACAAAACTAAAAAAAAAAAAAAAAAAAAATTCTTTCGGCGTTTGGGACCTTTAAATTCTCTGCTATTGCAGTTATGCATTAGAGCTGGGTGTACTTAAATTTCTGTATATCATACAGATATATGAAAATAACATCACTATTTCGTATGTGCTCATGAAAGGTAAGTGGCAGGTAGGCAGAGAACCAGGCTACTGAAATATGCTGCAATAAGAGAGCACGGAGTATTTTCTTGGTATTAAAAGTCGACCGTCTTTGTGCATATTTCTAATTAAATTTTATATTTCTGAAAAGGTGGCAAATTATTGATGTGTTAACATAAATAACAGATATCTACAATTCGAATTTTAGATATCGGTCATCTTTATGGATATTTCCAATTTAATTTCATATTACTAAAACTATAGCAAATTATTGACACTTTACATGAATTAAAAATATCTTGAATTCGAACTTTAGACATTAAAGATTCATTTTTGAACATCTACGAAAATGGCCGATTTATAGATAGCTAAAATTGAATTTTTGGGAATCTAAAAATTAATTGATTTCTACATAATTCATTTTAAGATATCAATAAATGATTTTAGATGGCTGTCAATCAAGTTTAGATGTCTATAAATCGTCATATTTTCAGATATCTAAGTTTTAATTGATTTTTGTATTATTCACACAATAAAATGATTACAGTAGAATATGAAAACACCATGTCATCACAGGTCAGTGACAAAAATGATGGATAAATGTCATTAATTCCCTGTTGACATAGAGTGCATAGTGGTAAAGCGAGGCTTTTAAGGCTGCTGCGTTCAAATCACAACATTTTCTGACTCAGAATATCTTTATCGCACAATTTAAAAAGAAACAAAGTATATACATATCATAACAAAACTATGCATGAATAATATATACATGAAACCTCTGTCTTCACCAATTGGTGGGGAGACCTCCACTAAGGCGATATATAGTCCGTTCCCATGGAAGCCACCGAGAATATATGGTAAACATTATTACACAAAAAGAGCAACAGCGAGACATCTTCCGTGTAGTTCTCAACCCAAAACAATATCACAATCCAATATGTCAACGCTCCAAGCTATTATATGCAGAGATTATGGCAAAATAGAAACATGTACATTGCTGTGCTACAAAATGTTCCAAGTAAACTAATTGCAATGACTGCATTTATCATGAAGTATCGATATTATGAGGTAAGACAATGATAGATATTCTGCATTGCATACTGTGAATTCGTTCAATTTAACTATATTCTTATTTTCGCTTATTTCGCAGATGCTTCAAAGCCGTGGAATTAAGATCACAATGAAAAAGGTTTCAACATGGCATTGATCGGAAAAAGGAATAAAATACTGAGTGTAATGTCGCAGTGAAAGGTCCAAAATGCAAAAAACAGTGAAAATTAATAACCTTGGAAAAATGGACTCGCAGTACATAACAAGTGGGAGGCAGTGCAAGATGCCATTCTTAATGACAATGTCAATGGGATAACACATTGCATGTATTTTGACGGGCAGCAGACTGCAGATGGCAAACTTTGTAATAATAATGCAGCTTGTGGTTACAATGATTTCGTTTTTGGGGAATATGTTCGTTGTATACGGAGCCAAAAAGTCAACGACCATGAAGGAAACCAACCGATACTTGCTTTGGTCGCTCGCTGTGGCGGGGATGGTGTACGGATTGGCCGGAATCGCGCGGGCCTTCCTCGTCATACACAGCGGCAAGATCGTACCTCGCCAGTGTGTCGCTGTGCTCGGATTGGCCGCTCTTTCGGGAGGTGGCATGATATTTTCCATACTTTTACTGACCACAGAGTTCCTGCTTTCTTGTAAAGAACACTGTCGAGGTCTTTCCGTTAGAACTGTTCTGATCTCTCTGACAGGAGCATGGATTTTCGTCATTTTTGTCGGTACATCGGTACATATTTCTCCAAACTTGGACGGCATATCTTCGAGGGCAAACAACATAACTTTATCGTACCTTTCGGATGTTTCTTTGACTTGTACCTTTGCGGATGCATACTTTCACAGAATTTGCAAAATATTGATTGGAATTATGACTATTCCGCCGATGTGCATCAGTGTCTGTATCCAACTTTACACTATATCCATCATACTCAAACATTCTAGGAGTCTTCGCCGCATAAATCCAGGTACAGTGTCGTTTTCGTCCCAAGTGGAAAACTCGAATGCAGGTATAGTCACGATCTCTTCACCTACATCAGAAGAGCATTTTAGGAGAGCGGCGAGGAACGAAAGAGCAACCCGGCGAGTATGGTTAAAGATGCGGAAGAAAACCGTCACACTGCTGACAGTAATGCTTTTGCTTTTGGTGGTATCCTGGGGTCCAACGTGTGTAGCTATTGTCACAACTGCCTGGTGTCCGCTTTCTTGTGGCATTTCTCGACATTTTGTTCAGATGCTCAGCACTCTGACGTTCATCAGCCCACTTGGAAATGTATTTCTCTTCTGGGTTAAGCGATTATCTGTTCGATGTTTCTAGAATTTAATCTGCAAAATACTATTCATTGCGTTGTGCAGGACATCTATTAATAAATCTAGCAGAGTGACGATAGAATTAACTGCATTCAATGTTGAAATGTTAACCGTTTTGCCTTCCTTTGACCTTTATTTGAATAAAACTTTTAAGTTTTAAAATGGGACTAACAGTAGGTAAAAGAAACTTGCACAGATATAATTAGACAAATGAAAAACAAAAGCAAAACTAGGATATGTACACAAATGTCTCGTACAGGGTAACACATTGTTGCTTCTATAAACTTTTGAATTCAACCATGGCTTATGCTTCTTTAAGATAAGGGGGTAGATTATGCCAAATTCCAGTTCCTCGATACACAATCAAATTTTAAAATATCTTTGTTATGGTGTGGCAAAACAATCTCGACATCATGCAGTCCAATATTGTATGCCCGACTTGACTTGCACATACATCGGGACTGTCTCCTCATATGGTTTTTCCATAATCAATACCTGGTAAAATAACTGTTTGCCAAATTTTTGTGACAATACAGCTTGAAACATGACGTAATGTTCCTCAGGCTGCCAGATGAGCAGAACTTTCTTCATAGAAATTCAGCATGATCCTTCCATGACACATTTCATTCAACCTAAAACCTAAACATATAGTTGTTGACATTCGGCTACAGACCTCAAGGGATTCTACGGCTCACTTTCCATATATTTGACTTTTTTCATAACAATATGCATATTGGCAATGAGGCCATATAGTGAAGAAGGTTAAGATTGACACACATTCAGATGCAAAAGGCTACTCAGATTTTAAGTTAGTTGCGTAGATTAACCTTTTCCTGAGAATACAACTGAGTCTAGAGCTTTCCTTGGCGTGGGTTGGGCGCATTGTGCTCAATCCCCGCAAAGAAAAGCTATTGACTTGAGTCGTGCCACCATGATGGGTCTTCTTTACTAATACCAGCAAAGTATTTTTAATTCACAAGAAACATTGGCAGAATTTCTTAAAGGAAGATGACAAATGAGGTCTGGGATCCTTTGGGTGATTTAAGTGGGGAAGTTTATAAGGTAAACGGAATTTGTTAGTGGCTTAAATTTTGCGAAAAATGTAACATCATCTCGGAGGAAATACATGTGTTCTACAAAGTTTACAGTCGTTTCTGGAAGGAAATGATATAATCTTGGTATAATTTTCATTTCTTCAAGTCCAAAAAAGTGAATATTACAACACAGCTCATGTGATACAATTCCGTGATTACAATGCAAAGTAAACTAATATTTTTTGGAAATGTTAAATAGAAGTTTCAGAAATAGTGGCAGACTTGCTGGACGAAGGAAGAAAGTTTTTAATTTTGAAGGCTTCAGTACTAAGTATTAAGTAATAAGTAATAATAATAACTTAATGGAAAACTACCCCTTTACACCAGGGGCACCACCGGGGCGGGGTAAACCCGTGGTGCGTCCAGATAAAACTTACATCGATGAAATGGGCAAGACTTACACTCAATGTCACCGTACTATGCCCACAAGGGCTCACAAAATGGATTAAAAATACAAATGTACGAAAAGAAGTTCCGTTGTAAAGCACTAAAACATTGAAGTTGCAGGGGCTCCCCCGACGGGCTGGGCCCACCCGAGAGACCAGTACTTGGGAAACAGTGATCCCTCGAGTCAAACCCCCGCCTTATGGGAGACCCAGCAATCTTGTGTCCAGTCACATATAAAGTACATTATATTATATTACCAGTACATTGCCCAAAGGACACTGCTTCATAAATTTAATAAGAGGGGAGAGGAGGTTAGAATAGCCTATGATACGGCGTCATTGCTTTAGCAGTGTGCCTCGGTAGGACCAGGCTCTTTTCAGAAAATTCTTACATACCTTGTCAAACTTTTCATTCGAAAGAAAAATGATAGTTTTTATACGTAAAGACGAACTCATAAAATAATGCCATACCGGACAATCTTTTCAGCCAAGCTGACGTTCCAACTGCCAAAAACAGTCTTTCCTTCTCTCGTTTAGTACTGGGCATATGAAGAGAAGGTGGGCAATATCTTCTTGACCACAGTTACATAGTTTACACATTCCGTCCGGTAGACCCCAGCGTGCCTGGTCATCCTGAATTCCCAAGCAGCATGAACGAGCCTTGAACTTTAATCTGGCCCCTACAAAATCGGATATGTCGTATAAATAATTTTCCGAAAAAGACGATGTTTTAAATTCTTTATAGTATGAAAGTGAAGCTTTAGCATCTAGGTTTTCCCGAAAAGTGTTTTTATAGGAGTCTAAGCTTAAGCGATAGAATGAGTCTGGTAGATTGGGATAAGTTCTAAACACCCCGTGATCCAAACCAACCCCTGTTAATATATTTTCGATTTCCTTAAAATAGCACCATGTGTTTGATCCGCTGTTTCTATGATTCATTTCCATGTCATCAAAGATTCTTTTACATAGTCTGGATTGAAGAATTTGGCACTTCATCCGGCTGAAATAGTTTACCCTGTGTCTATTTAGAATGATATTACATGGCAGCCATCCGAGTTCTCCTAAAGTAGCTGAAATAGCAGGGGTGGACTTCACCCGTAGAAGCGCCCGTGCTACCGAGTATTGCATTGATTGTATGGCAGAGACATTTTGTTTAGTATTACACAACCAGGCCGGACAACCATGTGACAAAGAAGGCAATATGACATTTTTCCACAGGCTTTCACCGAATGATATTCTATTAACATTATCGTGAGATGCCAGGATGATGCACATGTAGCCGACAAGACGTGAAACCTTTGGCTTTAAGTACTTATTGATATGATTTGTATCCTTAAGTGATTTACAAAATTGAATCCCAAGATACTTGTATGAAGAGCATTCATCCAATAAAATGTCACCTAAAATCCATTTCCGGCTCAGATTAGTCCTTTTGCCAATTACCATTATTTTGGACTTTTTACCATTAGAGGTCAAACCCCATTTGGAAGCAAAGTTACTGGCAGCATAAAGCATCCTGTTTAACTGATCCTGGCTCTCTGCCAGTAAAACCGTGTCATCTGCATATAGTAGGGCTGGTACTAACGTATCTCTATATTTGATACCCAAATGATCTTTTTCTAGCATGCACAACAAATCATTCATCACGATGAAAAAGAGTGTGGGAGATAGAATACAACCCTGTTTTACACCATTGAATATCTCGAACCATTCGCTCTCAAAAGTGCCGAAGATTATTTTATTTTCTACTTTTTCTTATAAACCTTTCAGAAGACGCCATGTTTTCTCCTTGTATGCCTGCATCCCAAAGACTATAGAACAATTGATCTCTATTTAAGGTATCAAAGGGTTTCCTTATATCAAGGAAAGCAAGCCATGTCTTTTCTTTTTTGTCTTTTCTCAAACTGCAAAGCCCAGTAGTGTAAAAATTTGGTCTTCTAAGCGGCGACCTTTCCTATAGGCCCCATGTAATTCACCTAAAATATTTTCACGCCCCAAAAATGACATAAGTTATATTTCCATGAGTGATGTAAAAACTTTATTAACATTTGAGATTATTGTAATTCCTCTGTAATTATTAACGATCTCGGGCTTCCCCTCCTTAAACAGGGGCTTGACCAAGCCCTTGAACCAGTCATCAGGAAACATTTCAAGTAATTTACAATGACTAAATAATTTCTCAAGAAAAGTTAAAACAAACTTTTTTACAATTACCAAGGCTTAGAAGTTTCGGCAAAAGTGACAGACTCGCCGATGGAATGTTTTTTTAATATTGAAATTTTCAGTAGTAAATATCCAATTGTTAAACTTTTTACAATACCAATGCTTAATTCATGCTATTCCAAGGGGAAGGAAACTTGTAAATAGCCAAAATTAATAAATAGACCGAAAATGGATGTTGGTAATAAAAACTGAATTTAAAAAATCCAGGCGAGACACAAAATTTCTAAAATGTTTTATTCAGATACGTTAGCAAGACATAACATAGTAAATGGACAGATGACTTGAATGTATCTATCAGTTATGAACACTGACAAGGTTGTTTTCAACAAACGTACAATCTTCCAAAATATTAGTACCTTTCAACACAAATTTTTGCATAATTGTCACAATTTAATAGAAAAGGGGTAGCGGTGATAGAGGATACGGGGATGAAACACGTGCACACACCCTTCACTATTGTGTGTTTTCTAAACATGTGTGTGTGGGGGGGGGGAGGGTAACACGCTAGCTTGGTTGAAAGGTGTGCTGGCATCAATGCCAATCTTTCCAGAATGGAGACTTTGATGGATCTATAGACGGTACATAATGTGATCTGGTAATTAATCTACCTGCTAGGAAAGAATTGTTTTCATAGCTATCATCATAACAACTGTGAACCTTAAGTTTTGCAAAGGTATATTGCCAGAAACAGAAGATATCGCTTTTCAAATTGCTTTGAAGAATAACAGTGCTAGTACATCCCGACAAACGGAATCGCTTTAATTTCAAATCTTCAGGCATAATAAGGTTAGCAACTGGAGATACAATACCTTTAGACAGCAACAAATTTGCACCACAATGTATGTATGAACGTATGTGTGTATGTATGTAAAAAGTATCATGAATTATATGTATTGTGAGAGGTTGAAATGGTATGATGCATTTTTGCCAATAACAATATGACAAAAGACTGTTTTCTTTTCCGCAGATACGACTTAAATCTGTTAGTTTTCTTTCAACAAAACCACACGCACTTATGTGGTTAACTTTTTTTCAAGTCCATGAAGTGACTTAGGTCTTTATTAACTGCACGATAGGTACTTAGCTTTTCAAAATTGTGTCATGATGCATTGTGAAGAAGTAAAGAAGCAAAGTCTTATTGTCGTACCATGCAAAGGTGAGAAAATGTCGATGTCAAATCCGCTCTATAATATACAAGAATTTACACCGTGTGATACGACATTTTTGAATACGTTTAAAAACATATTTATCAACTATATACTTTTATATAATACCCACCTATTTTCATCGCTAGTGCTATGTAGGTTGAAATTCAAGGTTCCATTGGGTTTCACCATACAGAATAGGTCATATCGAGGTCATGTTTTATATATTGCTCCTATGGAATTTGCATCAGATTTGAGGTGCATTCACAATTGTAATGAAATGTGGCTATTCCTTGCCACCAAAAATCAGGTATATTGTTTCTTCACATCCATCAAGTCTGACACCTCGCATTATTGTTTTGTATATATGGGATCACCCAAACACCTAATTTGTTTCTCACTCAATCAGATGAAGTAGACAATATTTGGTGTTCATGCAGCACATTTGACTGCAAACGTCGCCTTTTTAATGTCACGCGAACTAAAGTATGAAAACAAGAAGATAAAATCAGCCCGACATAAAGTTGATATGGCACATTTTCATTCTCATTTTTTTGGGTCAAATATTGTTTTGTCAGTTCGTCTCTGAAAGAGGAAAACCATCTTCGCAAAGGACCTTCTTCGGGAGTGTTTTAATCATCTCATATTTTTCAAGTGGTAACCGTCTGAAGGGTGAAAAGTCTCGAAAACATTTGATGTTGTTCTACACGCTTAATCGCACTGTGAGAAAACACATTAATTGAAAAGTGTGATGGACCATATCCCGTATAACATATATATCTTTGCTGTAGAAGCAAGTCATAAAATGCATCGTAGAATGTAGAAGAAATTCTACCAAACTGGTTAAGGAAAAAGCCAATTACATGTACCTTTTTTTGCGGATCGGAGCAAAGCTGATGACGTATCACAAATCACTGAAGTGTGGCAATTGATTCTCTGCCCTTATTCTACTATGCTATTCTACCATACTTGGAAATATCCTCCCTCAGAGCAGTGTTACACCTAAGTCAGAATGGCTATAATGCAATAACTGACTGTTGATATAACCTACGTGAAACAGAATTTAAGCTTTTGAAGCGATGCAATACCAAATCATTGTACTGAAAGCTTTTGGTGATTGTTTTGAACCAAAAGAACAGAAAAGATGGATGAACGAAGCACGATAACGGGTTCAAACAAAAGTGGAGTTCTCAGAAGCTGCCAAAGACTCAGCCTGCGCAGGAACTTCAATGGACAACAACGTTGCCAATGGCCCCACTGCGCCAAGACCCCCGTAAGATCCTTGACAGACAAGAGAGGCACCGACCCCGTCAGTTTAGGAGACATATTTTTATGTGAAGTGTAGCATTACCCACAATCGTAGCTCTCCTGTAAATAACGTTTGCAAAGTAGGCTTAATACACCTGAGTTATACAATCTGTGGTCGGAGACGCAAGTGTACCGGCAAAATAGATCCGTGATTAGTGGGACAGTGAAAACATATAAAGCATTATGCATACTGTACACACTTATGCTAAACACGCCAAATTTAGTCAACTTAAATGTCAGCTGTACTTTCAAGAAAACGCAAGTTACATGTTTACTGATGACTAAATTGGACACTAACAAACCGAAGTGCCTTCACAGCGAATATGTGGGTGCACATGGCAGGTCCACTGCATTCGGACACATTTCAGCAAACTACGTTTATTGGTCAATGCGGGGGTGGGGGTGGGGGTGCGGGGGGCATGCTCAAATTGACCACTTCACTAACATGTATTCCGTCTAAAGAGAGCATAGAGAATTACAGAGATTATTGAGAGAGTAAAGCTGTTACTATGAATGGTCAGCATGGCATGTAACTAGTGTCACAATGCAAATCATCAGAGCCACCAGTCAATCAATAAAGATTAGATGAGTAGTCAAGGAGTAATTTTTCACAACCAGGGGCTACTATGAAAGAGTAACACAAGTGGACACACAATTCCATTTTAGTTGTAACTGAACCCACTTGCTTTTGGCAAGATTGCATTTGTCAAGGCTAAAGCACGCGATATAAGCTGATCAGTCTATCGAACCATCGCCTGACAGAACCGCCTGGTATAATAGCCAATCTGGTATTTTTCTGGACTTGAACATAAGATACTTACTTGATCGTGTTTGGTGAACGAGATGGACAAAGACAACAGAATCAGTTTTATTCCCCAAAGGAGTCATTAGAAAGGAATGGTGTGAGGCCTCACTGAGACGTGTTCCATGTGACAAACACCGTCGCAATATACGGATAGCATATAAAAAAAGATGGTGATAAAAGCGTTTTTGCATTGCCCTAGTTGTAAGAAAACAATGGTAGGTAAAACAACCCCTTTTTAAATGAAATATAATCTAATAAATGAGCGAATGAATAATAAATAAATAAATAAATAAATAAATGAATGAATGCATGAATGAATGAATGAATAAATAAATAAATAAATAAATAAATAAATAAATAAATAAATAAATAAATAAATAAATAAATAAATAAATAAATAAATAAATACCAAAGGCATAATATTTTCATAACACTAAGATACTGAAATTATAAATAAATAAAGTGGTCCCTCTGCAGCACTCCCATCTTCTGGCAGTCATGCATGTGATTGTAATATTTGTAATATTTGTATGTGCTGATGGAGGGTATCTCCATACTTTGTAATATTTGTAATTTCTGTTGGTCGCTTGGGGCGTAATTCATCAATAAAGATTCTGATTCTGATTCTGCATCAAGAATGATGTCAACGTATTTTTGAAAATGTTCTTACATTCACTCTCTTTGATATTCCTGGGCAGTTTCTGTATGGTATAATCATGGTTCAGTAGTACCTGCAATTACCGATCCCAGTCCCAACCTGGTCAAAATGACCAGTTTTACTTGGCATGGGCGCTTTTGCAATGTTAAATCAGGTGACGCCGAATGACCACAGTGCTGTCCAACTGGAAATCTCTGTGGCAGCAAATTTAGATTTCCTGGAGTATTTCCTCAACTTCTTCACATGAGAAAAGCATACTTTTGCTCAATTATTCCAGGTGGAAAGCCCTAGACCAGCTGCAACACGCTGCCAACGACCAGCTAAATTGCCCTATAAACGACCACCCATAAAAAGAGTGGTCATTTTAATCAACCATGACCAAGGTGCAAGTTAACAGAAAAGCTGGCCAATGTGCCGTTTTTTTGCAGTAAAGTCAACTCAAACACAGCATTTTATTTCAACTTGTATGGACGGTTAACTTGGGCCAGGGAAAAAGCATAGCCATAGCTGCTGCATATAGCCACGGTGGTGCTGTATCGGTGTCTAGTGTTGCTAAGTTTCAGGTGTCTGTTCTCAGAGTTACCAGGGGAAACGGTCGTCAACGTATTTTTAAAAGATGACTTACTGTCTTAACTTTAATCTGCTCGCTCGGTTGTGTCTGAAGCAGTTATCATCCGCTAGTTATAAATCCAAATGCAACACATACCACCATGTGAGCGCTATTTATAAACATGGTGCAATACATTGTGGGAGAGGAAAATCACAGTGAATGGCGGCCACATGTTTTCAGCACGCTTTGAGGTGTCCGTTCTCCGAGTTGCCAGGGCAAACGGGCGTTAAACTACTTTTAAAACATGACTTACCATCTTAACTTTAGTCTGGCCGCTCGCAACATATATCCTTGTTATTGATGCTCTGGAATATACTCCACTCCTCCCCCCCTCACCCCGCCACCTCGTAGACTGTCCCATTTATATCCTCCTTTACAAAACCGTTGGGTGAGGAGTCCACAGTTTTCAAAATGGCAGCCAAGTGCCAGTGAGCTGATTCGATATTTTGAAGAGGTAGTATCCAAAATATATGTGCGATTGGGGTTAAGGGAAGGTCAATTTGTCGAATAAATGTAATGTGCAATATATACTGCGACATTTGCAGAGTGAGCAACCTGAAAATGTAAATACACCACAATATAAACATCAGTTGTAGCCAGCAGTGGGCCCCACAATACGTATTTTGTATCGGACATAGAAGTCGCCTTCAGGCTATAAATTTTGCAGCAGCACTAGTGGAACCCGCAACGACCCCCTGGTGTGTGAAAACTAGCGCTTGGGCCAGAAGGATACCCCGATAGTGGATACAGGTCCAAAAGTACTGCCGAGTTTTTATATAAGTGGTAATAACGCTTTCCTTTGTAAAACCTATAAACTTGTTACAATTTAAGTGTTTCAAGTTGATTCAAACGGCGTATTCAAGTGTTGTATCATAAAGTGATTCCATGCTTGATTTCCATGCTGGAATAATTTATTTGATTTTGTCATAAATCCAAGCAAGGGTTCCATCTAGGTCTCATTAGCACATCGCTGGAAGGGATGCACTGGACACATCTTTTACACAAATTAGTACAAAACTCCATCCAGTAAGTCACTGTATCATATTTGTCGTCAAACACTTCAAGATCCCCATCAAAGGGAGTTTCAGAGGCTGATTTGCCTAATTCATTAATGTTGGATCCTACATAATTCCAAGTTATATGTTTAAGAGGACGATCTATCTGATGAAAGAGGGTACAACACGCGACAGTGTGATACAGTGTGATACGAAAGGGAGATGGTTGGCAAGATGCTTGGGTTTAGAATAAGCCATATAGGTATTATTAGGTTAAGGAAACTTACGGTTGTGCTATGAATATAGGTGAGGTCAGTTTTCGTTTGAATTGAAGCAATTTGAGATACTAAATTGACAAGACGTATAGCAGAATTCGACTCACGGGCATTCACTGTTTACGAACTGTAAGTCAGCTGGTTGAAAACACTGTAATCTACCCTTCACAAGAAAGCCATCCATCCTCCGGAACCTGCAGTTCTGTCTTCTCAAATGAGCGTACTTAGGCCTTTATTGGGCAGGAGTTTACTGGGACAACAGTATCAATCTATGTTTCAATGTTTACAGTATCAAACTTGTGAAAGTTGATCGAAAAAGAAATCGAGCTTCCCTGATATTTTAAGACGACGCACGTTAGCCGACAGACTTTTAGTTGCATCTATATGAGATTAACTACAAGCCCTGGGTTTGGGTGTAATGCAACACAATGCAATATATTCTTTATTTGTACTCATTACAAAAAATGCAACACTAGCTGCAAATGAGCAGTTATTCACTGAGTTGTAAGTAATAAAATGAAAAAAAAACATGCTTATAATAATAGACAAATTGAACATGGGGAGCCCAAACCTAAAGATAGAAAAATATATCTAATAACTTTATACAGGAAGACTTATTTGTAATCTGGTAATTGCCTGACATATGCACATGAAAGGTCTACATGGGTAATCTGCGCCTGTAGAAATGGCTTTTCCAAATTAGGCCATCCCAGTTTTAAAATTTTGATTGAACAGTTTTGAATCTATATATGAGTTGGCGAGATTTTCCATGCATTTTGCCCATATGGGTAAAGAATGTAAGCCACTAGTAGTTATCCTTTTGTGTGCTGTTAAACTTCTATGGCCATCTGTCGGAGTCTTGATAGCTCCAGGGTAGGAAGATTTGCTTTTTTCGAAAGAAAGATAGTTATTGGATACAAACCTCAGGGCACAAAGCTGTATTTTTTTCTCGAGCTTTTATGTGTTGCTTGCGTCAAAAAAGTGCTAGACTGCAGGGCAGTAGATGCTTTAGCACAAACCAAATGATTTATAAAAGGTAGTACAGTGCTTTCATTGAGGATATGTCCTATTGATCATATGCTCCGAATCATTGAGCTTTAAGTCCAGCTGAACTCCCAGCAGTCCGGCACTTTCTTCACTATGTACACTGACCGATAAAAGCAACCAGAAACTTGGCAAGATGTGCCTCCATCTGATTTGAAAAGCACCGTGTAATTATATTCTCCCCGTTCAGGGGGATCGTTTGGATGATATCATATTTAGTTTCAGCCCTGCTTGAAAAGTACTTTATCTGAATAATAAAATATAAACCCAACCTTTACAAAACAATAAATGCCTGTTATTAAAATAAGAATAAAGCAATACAGTCTAAAAGACGCCCCCTGTTGATCCATCGAGGATCGCATTCTATGAGCTGGTTGTCTCCCCTACTTTTACTGTCTGTTTAAGGTTTGACAGAAGTCAAAAGATTCATTGCATTTGAGAAGACCATGTAGGTGCTGAGTCCTCTGAGATCACCGAGTGCATTAAACAATAAAAAACTTTTGATATATCGACTTTGAGGACATGAACCATATTAGCACTCTCAGACTATCCCCAGGTATCACATGAGTGTTAAAAAAACATGTTGGCAAGTGTAGCCTGCACAAAAGACTGAATGGCAATTATTGCAAATTTCAGGAAGGAGACCACCTCTCAGTCGAGATTCCAGCAGTCTCTACAGAATATTTGATGAAGTACTCAAATAATGACCGGACGAGGTTTTTCTATTTGTGAATTGACATTAGTTCAGCAGATTTTTGTACCTCTGGAAAATGCCAGTATTCACAGATTTATTGTAAATAACACGATTACAGGCCAGCAAATTGAGGCTTTCAAAGCCTTTGCTGGTGTCTGATCGGCACTTTTTGTTTTAAAGGTCTTGAATAGTCCATTAAAATATTTCTGAATCCACATGCTAAAAAAAACGAACTTGTCTGATTTGTTACATTCTCTTGCAATAGCGAGAACACTGGTATGATATTTATAAACATTTTGAAGCACTTGCGAAATCCTTTGTAGAAGAAAACTAAATAGTTAGACTTGTCAGTGCCAACTTAACCCGATAGCCTGGACCAGAGAGCGTTCATGGTGTAGCCTCCTAGGGGTGTGAGGATGTCGGGGGTAGCACTTTTAATTGAAGAACTTTCCAATTTTTACTTCGATGAGAGAAACGGGTAGATCTGAAAAGTAAGCAACTTACATAATATCATTACAAGCTATCTGTGTGTACAATACACGTTTAAGGTAATACTACACCACATATTAACACTAGCATAATAACACCATACACAGTTCGTTTAGAACGACTGAACATTACCAAAGTCAACAACAACATCAACATAGCATGTTCACTCTGAAGCACAATTCATGCACAAAATTTTCATGTCCGAAATCATAGAAAGGCCAAAAAAAATTCACACGCATGGCAGACTCAGATGCCAGATCTGCTAAATTTTGAAAACGCAATTTAAATTTTCCGCATCTTTCATCAACAAAGAATAGGCTACCATGTCTTTAGTCCAGATCCCATGTCTATTGTAAGTTGCAAATCTAGAAATATGATTTACTTTCTGCAATGTCAAAAGTGTGGACTTCAATACTTAATAATGCCATTTAAAAAGAAACTTACCAAACCCAAATCCATAAGGCCAGTACCGTTTGAACAGTCCGAAATTTAAAGAGCAATGTCCTATCCCGTACCGATCACTGAAAAACTGTACAGTTCTAAATCATTTTAACGAATTATTTTATATAAGGAACAATTCGTATTAATAAAATATGAAATTTAGAAGAAAGTTGTAGGCTTTATTAACTTTTATATGAAATCTGGTCATCAGCGGGAACCAGCACAAGACTTGCTTTAGTTACCATTAATCCCCAGATATGTTAGGAAGACTCATCGCGTAATTGGTGGTCACGGAACTTAAGTTCGGAAAAAAAGTAGGATTGAAAGGTAGACTTTTTCGAAACCACGGCATAATTTCAATGTACATATTTTCGAGAAAGAAAACCATACCAATCCAAGGAGAACCGAAATGAGTTTGGATTTAACATAGTTAACCACCTCACATTGATAGTAATATTGCACTTGAGCCAGCTCGTGGTTTCTATGCATCAAGGTTAACTGCCTTTCTTCTTTTGCTTTAAACGCAGCTTACTGACAAATCAGGAGAACCAAAAAAGTGATAGGCCTACTTTGTCTCTTTTTATCTTTGCCACAAGGGATAAAATTTGGGCTCTAAGCGGTTAGGCCTATATATTTTGGGAAAAAAAATTCTGTAATTAATGAAAATCATTTCAAAGGTTGAAAAGACCAGCTTAACACTGCCAGTTGTCTATAACGGGTGACTACTTGTGGCAAGTCAGGGGTTAAATTTGTTTCTTCGCATTGGTATTGGAAGATGAATGCTGATGTTTTGGTAACTCTTGAATCTCTTTGCTGTCATCGTTGTTTGTCTGGTTGGAAAAGATGCTAATAGCAGATGTGTATTGCTTTATACAAATTCCCATTATGGCAGTTTCTGGAGACATCTGTGCAACAGTTAACAAATAGTTCAAAAACAAAAACATAACCCACATTCATAAATTTCAACCCAACAATGAGAACAAAAGACACAGAGTCAAGAATTACCAAAGCATTGTGTAGCATGCATAAAGTTTCCAATGAGTCTGCCCCCAAAAACAGATTATGTTTGTAATATAATAAATGCAAAAAGGCATTTTCCTTATGAAATAAAGAAAAAATAAAAAGCAAGAGTACAATAACAGGAACAAGTTTGGTTTTAAAAAGGAACCAGACTTGACTGGTATAAAAGGGGAAAACTTGGTTGGGACAAATTTGTATACAATTGGTACCATATTGGGGATCGCATGTGTATGTTCTTCGCATGGTCAAACAAACATGGATGCCGTACATAGCTTTTCGTGTAGTGATTGGCAGAAATTACCATAAATATAAAAAAGACATGTGTAAAATACGATGTATTTCTGTTGAGAATATATACGGAAAATATATTTGATGGAATACCAAAATGTATGAATGGGCTGAAGTGGAATTTTCTGTATCTTTTACAAGGAAATGCGAAACTGTAAGTAGTATCATTGAGTGGGGAGGACGTAATCCCTCAAACTATAACGATGCCACACTGCTTACAGTCTGGCAAAAAGCACAAATGTAGCACACTTGGTGGGATCTCCCGGATAAAGCCGGCAATCAATGTTTCAGATATGAAAATGAAATCAAATACACACCACTAAAAATACATAAGCAGGGTGAGACAACATCTCTCGGGTACCATATACTGATGAGTTAGCAAAATGCATGTACAGAAAGAGAACAAGGATACTGAAATCGACAGTTAACACAAAGCACAAGACAAGCAGTGTGTTCATAGGTGGCAATGGTATAATGAGCATGAAGTGAATAGAATATACATTTTTCAATGCAAAAACGATAAACTTTGTTTCATTCACAGCATAACAAAAAAAAAAAAAAAAAAAAAAAAAAAGTAAGAAGTATAAACAAAACGTGCATCGAAAAGGACCTCTGAACCAGAATGCCATCAGTCAGGATCTACAAGCAAACAACTTTTGATACTTTGAAGACGACTGATCCTTACTTCATTACTGCTCTGGTTCTTGGTATGGTGGTAATTTTTTTAACTCTTTCAGTGCCAATCACGTCTAAAGTTGATCTACTAAAGTCAAACTGGTCTGAATTATCAGTAGGATCTCAGATTCGTATTCCTCGTAAAAAGACCTTTCATTCAAGTACCAGCATGACTATAGTTCGAGAGAAAATATCCCAAGTCAACAGCTTTTCTTGGTGTGCATTTGGCACATTACACCCATTGCGTGCGGAGAAAAGCTGTTGACTCAGTCCAAAATATGGCACTTAAAGGGTTAAGACAGGTTCGTGGGTGCTGTCTGCCACAGTAAAGAATTAGGTATAAATTACTTCTTGATTTAAGTTGGAAGCCATGTTAGACTATGATACACTGCTTCTTATTGTCAACATTAACTTCTTTTCTCACTTTTGGAACTAATACTGCTACGTTAAGAGGTGATAGCTAATGGAACTGAAAAAACTGCATTCTGGATAAAAAATTTAATATCATTGCCAATTGGGCGACTTGGAAACTCATAATCTAAAATGAAACGCACACACACACACATATATATATATATATATATATATATACATATATATATATGTATATATATATATATATATATATATATATATATATATATATATATATATATATATATATATATATATACATATATATATATATATATATATATATATATATATATATATATATATATTACCATTGTGTGAAGAAACAGTTTTGTACTGAGAATATGCTGACCGAGAAATCCTTCCTTGGTGGCCAGCTTCCAATGTATATGAAATGTAATGCAGACAATAAAGGACAATGCGTTGCGCTTTAACATCCTGCACTGCTCATTGTCTCAGCACTGAGCAAATTCCCTGTGACAAATAGAGGAAAATTTATCGGTCCTCCCACCTGTACAATCATTCTCAGGATTTCCCTGTGCACCCAGCATCAAGTGCTCTCTGTGGCTGTTCAGAGCAGTGTTCTGAACAGCCGCAGATACCCTTGCCTGGACATACCCAGCCACCAGCTGAAGATGACACACAGATATTATGAAGACAAGAGCAATGGTGCCAATCTTCCATGTAGTTCAAAATGATCACACTTCAATCTCTCCATTACCAGCTTCTTACATTTAATGCAAAACTTTTGAAACTTGAAGTCTTCAAGAGCCAAATGAAATTATCAACAGGTTATTGTGGGAAATCATCAAGCTTGCCTTAAATTTCTCATATCAAACATAGTACTAGCACCCGAGCCATTTAAGAAAATGGACCAAGATAATCCCAACAATTTCATTGAATGATTTTAGGCATTTGACATTTACAATAAATTAGAGAACACTAAAAAAATGCGAATTCCACCTATTATACTTAGGGGAATATAAGCATATGGTTTTAACAACTGTGGACCTACAAATTTTCGCATGTGTTTAATTTCGCGCAAACTTAATTTTCCCCTAAATTAGAAAATATTTCAGGATTTTAATTTCGCGCATCATGACATTTCTATACAATTTTTCACTATGTCAATTAATTTTGGCGCATCTTATTTTCGCGCATCAAAGTAAAGTGCAAAAAGTGCGAAACTATGTTCAGCGTGAAAATTTCTAGAACTACAGTATATCTACTCCTGCAGGCGTGACACAACTGAGAAAGCATTCATGAACTGCTATGGCCTTGTACCAAAGCTTGATCACTTGTGGCCAAATTGTTGCATCAAACACAGCCAGGTGAAAATCTGCTTGATTATATACTATAATAAATTGTCTGGGAAAATTATTAGCCTGTCAGAGTACTAAATTATACAGGCAATAAGTGACAGTCAGACCATGTATCCGGCAGAAAGGCCCCAAACATTAAATGACGTGTATGCCATTGCCAGGTTAATGATGACCAGTAGCCTTCTTGAGAAGGATGAAACAATAGTTTTTATGCTCTGGAAATAATTCTGGATCAGTAACAGCCTCCAAGAGCAGATTTAAACTAAAGTCTCTCTGAGCCACCCACAACTCATACAGCCATATGCCCAGCCGGACAGCATGCCCACCAGGCCAAGCCACATAATGGGCACAGCCAGGCACTACTCTTCCAGTTTCCAGGGGGCTCCAGCCAACTGAACAATTTACCACAACCAGCCATCGTATCTAAACCAACCATGATCGTCCAGGCAACCTTCAGGACGTACGCAATATGGAATTGTGGTATATGTCACTTTAGTAGTACAAGATGTCCAGCCCATTTATCTCGCTTTAATTGTGGCAAATCAGGTCACATAGCTGTTATGTGCCTTTTGACCCATAAAAATCCATAGATATTTGCCTTATATTTCAAGACCCCAGCCCACATATAACAGGCCTATAGAGAGTACCTAGTTCGGCTGCAGGTGATATTTAAAAAATCTGAATACCTGATTCGTCATGCTTTTGGTCTGGGGGACGAAGTTCATGCTATTTGAGGCATTGTCAACCCACATGTCAATATTCCAGACTCATTTTGATCATGAAATTAATTCTCTGTCTATTGAAAACCCCACGGAATATTATCCGGATAGAATACACTTTCTTGGCATCAAGTTACAGGGCGTTCACCTTAATAGCGATCTTTTTGTTTGACCATTAGGTTGTTTGGCACCTTAACATGGCTCACAGCAAAATATTTTGCCCAGCGTCATGCACCTTGTGTCTCCCAAATTGGCTAAGCTGCTTTATTCTGAAAACCTAAAACCATGGAGAAAATAACCCCTCAGGATTCAGATACAATATACTTTGACACTAACACTCAGTCAGTTCAATTGAAACATTGTTTTAGGTATGTAGCTGGGCAGGTTGTTGTCTTTTGACTAAGATAATTTCCCTGTGAGAAATTAATAAGAGGCCTGAATAGACCACCTGATATCACTGAAGATAAAGTTCATCGCTACAAGTAATATGTTGTTCTCTTTGTATGAAGCAGTATTACATCAATGTTGAAACGACAAATCAAATTACAATTCTTGTAATTCACAAGCTTAACTCACACATGGATTTGTATCTCTACCATGTTTTACTTCAGAGTACACTTTAAGAACTGCAACTAAAATGCCGATAATTTCATCTGTTTCTTTGATTCATCGAACTTGGACCTGAACCTGCACATAATTACATCAAACTGTTTTTATCAATCAACGTTTTCTCTGAAGTCCATTCTGAATCTCTACCATTTTTGAGTATACAAATTTTACGAGAAGTGCCAAACCAAACTGGAGTAAATTGTATCATTTGCTGTAATAATATAATTTTCATATCTTGTCAACATAATAATATTTGTGTTGGTGCCTTATAGGAAACTTCACGATATCTGTGCGAGTCTCCTTGCACCGCATATATGTATATTTTTAACAAAATAATTGTGTTTGTATATCATACCTGACAAAAGTCCTTTTGTACTAATGATCCTGCCTCCTGTTTTCAAGTAGGTAAATTATTGGGCGTAAACCTGCTAAAATGAGTCAATTGTGATGTATCCACATTGACACTTTTTTCAATTAATGTGCTGATTATTAGCCCACCCAATGTTAATAGCCGTATAATTGCATGCCTCTTATGTCAATATTTACGTCAATTGTGATATTATGAACTTTTCTGTGTGGTGTTGACATTGGCTTCGAAACACCCATAACATCAAAAGCCAAGGCATTATTACCTGAATTACATGTAATTTCTATTATTCAAAGATAAGTGAACATGGTTATAGGATCATGAAACAATTTTCTCTGGCAGTGTACATGTATAGTCATTAGTCCACAGTAGGGCATACTCTACAGGTTTCATAATGTGTTTATTTTGTCAGGTTTGCTTTTCGGTTAATTGTAAGTTGGTCACTATTTCAGAGAACAGTATATGTTTTATGACAAAACAAGTTGCAAAGGGAAAATGGGTTGCAAGGAGTGAAACGGACAGTTT
This sequence comes from Hermodice carunculata, assembly GCA_964020975.1. Taxonomy (NCBI): domain Eukaryota; kingdom Metazoa; phylum Annelida; class Polychaeta; order Eunicida; family Amphinomidae; genus Hermodice; species Hermodice carunculata. Next base: position 8,561,379 of record OZ026624.1, on the reverse strand, counting down.
ACCTGACCTAATCTTTCACAAATACCTTGCACATTGTGTATTTTCATTTTAAACTCAGTGGATTTAAACAACAGTCCTTTATTTTTCTACATTTCTTCCCATAAAATGCAGCTCATCTTTTGCACAACCATTACAAAATCCGTTTAATACTAACAAAGTTAATGCTATAAAGTACACACCCTTCGACATGTTTGCTAGTATTGCATCCTTAAAAATTAGTGTCATTTCCCAGAAAAAAAGCATATATGTCAAGGTAATACGTCGTATAACAAAAACAACCCGACGATTCACTAAATTTACCTAATTTTAACCAAAGATTAAAACGGTTAATGGCAGTGCCTATGTTTTGTACGTCAATTAAAGTTATCAGCAATTCTGGCAATCTTTGCCATGAGTAATTATTTCATTAGTGCACTTGTCATAATTCACTAATAGTTGGTGTCAACGATGGGGGCTAAAAGATTTGTACATGAACAAAGCTGATGCAGACCCGGTAGGACGATCGTTGAATACTGCAAACAAGGATCGATCTTCGTTCGGTGCCACGTCGGTTTTGTGTTATATCTGTGATTCCACTGCAGGAATTATTTGTCGACAACGCGACATTCACGCCTTGTTTATTGATACCACTTGGTACCACCTTGCCATAAGCTGCAGTGTGCCATGGTGCACGTCTCCCCGATCATAAACACCGCCTGCGATATTTCTAGCGCCGGGAACCGTAACATTGGACAAAGTGCTTCGAAATATTGCAAAGTACAACTATCGTTTGTACCATTATTGCGTTTTTCTCTACTTCATGAATTTTTTGACAAGTGTAACATTAACACGGATTGACGAAAAACTGATTCGACTAGTTCGCGTAGTTTTCATGCTCTTGGTATCAGAGGAAACTTTACAATGCTGCGTAAGTTTGTCTCATTAAAAACAATCCTCAGTAGAGCACACTGACGGTAAATTGGTGACTATATATAGTTAAGCTGAAGTCTCAGATAGAAACAGGCTTGATGGTTTTCCACTGAAGACCAATTTATAAATTCATTTGGTTGTGGACGCATTGAATATTTCAACGTGTTGCATCGAACCTGATTATTTTAAACGTATTGATTTAGACAGTAACTGATTTTTTTCAGAACAACACGGAAGCTGTGGCACTGTTGCTCTCTTTTTGCATAATAGAATTGGGAAAGGGAATTGCTTACATTGAAACGCCATGTTTTGAAATCGAAATATGGGCATTGGCAAGCCGTTCGCTCCATGATTAATCTAAATTGGAAACGCCAAACTATCGTAAAAATCGGCGAACAGCAAAGGAAAAAGTTATGTCTAAAGCACGATCGTTCCATTTCCGCTCTTTCGTTCGTTCCATTTCCGATCTTTCGTTCGTTCCATTTCCGCTCTGTCGTTTACTACGCTGTGTACTATCTCGTTCGATCCCTGTTGATCATAGATGCCTGTCCATAGAAGCTTTATACTGATATATAATTTGCATCCCCTTTTATATTTATCACACTACCAGGAAACCATGTTTTATGGACAAATGCGATCCATCAATGTAACAGATATAAGTGATATTAATTATTATTATCAATGTTTGTAATAACAGAATCATATTAATTTCCTTTTCCCAGTACCTCTAGATCGCTTGTCAAATTTAAATTACGCTGTTAATCATGTCATAAAAATGTACTGTATTGTATTTCTTTTTCTACTATCAATGAAAAAGTATATCTTCAAGGAGTTTTCTGGGTGGTCCTCATGCTAGCAACCTTGTGGTCTGAATGAGAGTCTCTTGACCAGAAATTGCTATATGTCTAAATTTTGTATTGTATTCTTTGGGTCAAATAAAAGCATTCTGAATCTGCATCTGGATCTGAACAGCATTTTGAATTTTATGTACCGTACACGGAATTTTGCCACAATGCATAAATGTCATTTAAGTTTATTGTCCGATTCCGGACCGTGACAATATGTGCATAATCTTCAATATTTAGGGCCCAAAATGTGCCACCAGAGCAAAAAGCTTGAGAACGTTTATGTCTTATTGCTCAAGTTCATGGTAGCAACGCTGCTATTAGCAACTGTATAGCGCATATAAAAGACATAAACCTGTTTAACGAGAGGCGCTTTTGTCTCTCCGCAATTTTGCATTAGGGTTACGGTTTTAACGAAATCCAGTTATAATTCCCTTGCACTTAAACCCGAGGCTAAATGTAGACTTCCGTGTGAAGCTGCCCTGTTTCATATATCATACACATTGGATATTGTGCAGAAGCATGTAGATTAATATGCAAATCAAAGTGCTAAAATAAGAGGTATCCATATCTAATTATATTAACTGCATGCAGACTTTCTCTGCTCCCTCAGTTGCTAGGCGATGGACCTTTGCCTCCGCCATGATTAAGGCAATTGTACTAGTTATGTAACTTATCCAACCATTAATAACACCTTTTCTGCCAAACAAATCATTTTGTGAAAAAAAAATGTGTTTAGCATCTTGTGCGTTATAGTCTTAGTAGATAAATTTGTGTACGCTTTTTGTCTCAATTTACTAGGTTTTTTCATGGAAGCTCATTTGGCTCTGCTTAAGAACACGAATCTGTCCTCTTTTTTGTCAAATTTCTTGCTGCTCCCTAAGTGGCAGCACAAGATCCCAGATGATTTGAAGACCTAGTATCAAAAAAACAAAACAAAACAAAACAAAACAAAAACCTATTGGTTCACAGAGAGTACAGACATACTGGTCATTCCAGAAGAGCTTTGGTTTGGAAAATTGCCCAAGAAAGAACACACCAGATGGCACGATGGCATGAATAATAAATTTTTATGAAGCTGCCAATAAGCGTATACTTTAGAAATTGAAAGCTAGTGGGTATCAGAGGCCTAAAAATCGGACTGAACTTCGTAAATACAAAGTGTATAACAATGAGGTGAACAATGAAAAACATTTTGTGTTGGATTGTACATCCACGTATTACTGTGAAGTCAAAAAAAAGTTGTGGTGATTCGTGGCATCTTTCTGTGGGTTTTATGTAATTTAACAGGGTTGAAATTTTTTATTTTATCACAATGATGAGGAACTGTTACCAATTCATTTCAGTGATGCGAGGACGCATCGTCGTAAACAGGGTGCATTTTACCAATTTATAGCATAACATATATATATATATATATATATATATATATATATATATATATATATATATATGTGTTTATATGTATATGTATATATATATATATATATATATATATATATATATATATATATATATATATATGTGTGTGTGTGTGTGTATGTAGAGCATTGTGTTTGTATTTTGTAATTATGTATTACGCTGTGTATTCATTGTTCAATGAAACGACGAATTTAATGAAAAAAAATATATGTTAAAAGAAATTGAGTGAAAAAATTAAACATAAATTCACATTTCTTAAAATAATGCTTGGTGTTAAAAAGAAAAAGCGGAGTCACAAATGAACACGTATAATCAGAATCTTATGAATAAAGTAACTTCCTGACACCCACGTTACTGGAGGCGTGCACGATCTTCATGTATGACTAATGTGATGAAATTAATGACCTCTTGTGTTAATGGTCGAAAACAAAACTAATCAGGTAGCCATGATGTATCATAATATTTGGGTCGTTTTCCATTAAGAAGTCCAATTGGAAAAGGCTAATTTGGGTATAATAAAGTGAAGTAATGAAAGGACGGGATTGATTTGAAGTTGTGAGCGGAAAAACAGCTCACGCCTGGACGGATATAAAAAGTGACCAGACTGTAGTATATAAGGTGTCTTGTGGGAACCCCCATCAATAGCCTAGTTCTTGAATGAAATTCTGTGTAATTATAGTTGTATATACCCATGCTAGGGGACTGTATCATGTCTTTATGTATTTTTTCTGTCTTTTTGTATTTGCATATCCCTGTATGTTTTCACTACATCATATATGTATGGTTTATGTCAATAAGGTTAGCAGTATGTCTGTTTCTGCAATGGGTTGCCATGGCATTCGTATTCTGCAAATACCGCAGCCGAGGTCCAGCAGGCTTGTTTCATATTATCAGCCCCTCAGTTATAAGTCTTTTTCATGGCACCAACCCCATCGACTGTGCAGGTCATCATTTGAAAGTATCAATCCCCGCTTTCCCATCGCAACCCGAATCCGCCATGATGTTAAGGGTTTCCTGAAACTTGAAAACACAAACACGGTCTCTAGTGACCAATCAACAGTTTATTTTTGTCCGGCCCGTGGGAAGGTTTTATCCTGAGATGAGAATGCATATGCTGAGGGACATAATCACATCCAGCACATACCAGCTCACGTTAAACATATTGTTTTCACCTGTCCGGTCCTGCGGCCTTTTTAACGCTTAATTGGTCTGCCGCAGAGTTAATCAACCACTTTTCTTACAGGAACAATAACAACCTTATTGACGTGTACCACACCTGAACGGCGTGGCAAAATACATAGAGAGCACAGAACGAAGACACTTAAATGTAAACCACTCCCCAACTTGGGAATATCCAATTGCATGCGTAAATACACTTAACAACGGGTGTTTTTGGTATCAATCACCTTTTTATTTATTTTTCTTTTCTGATCAACGAGAAATTTATAACAAGAGGCTTAGTGCTCTGCTGACATATAATCTGATGACCATCACGACAAAATTTACTTTGCCGTAGATGTTCAAGCTACACTCTCCTATTGCAAAATCACCTCGTTCAACTTTACAGGTCTGGTGGCCAATGAAAAATAGGTCAAGGTCACTGATAATACACAGTAGTGGACATGATCTATATATCCTATAAATTTTACATGTCTTATTCAATTGTTTTTCCAGATATGGGATTTTATATCTTTCAAGATACTTTAACACACAATTTTTGTCAAATTATAGGTGGCGCCAATAGTATCACATGCAACCACTCTTTTGACCTCCTCCACAACCCCACTAAATTTCATGAATATCCATAAAAAGATAAAAATGCTGGACTGGTCACACGATTTTCACATTTTGACCCATATATTACATGATAGCGTAAGTGGCGCAACCGACATTAAAAACCATGCAGATTTTTATACATTAAATAAGTCCTAAAAATTACATGGGCCTAACTAAAAAGATGTAGGGTGCAGAGAGTTCACAAGACGACCTCTATATGTAAACTGGCCATTTGATCTTGGCCTTTAACTCGGATTAAAAAGTTGTGTTCCAAATGTGTGTTCCGCTTTCAGCTTTCCATTCATGGTCTGTTTTTTTTTCATATCAGGTAATAACTTTTTGAGTTATTGAAAACAAAGACAATAAATTTGGACAAGTGCCAGACTACATAATCTTTGGATCACGGCGACCCCCAAAGTAGGTCACCAACTAGAGTTTTATGTACAAGGTCCTCAAGTGCAATTCTGATCCGCAGGCTCAATTTCTTTGCCATCGATGTCCAAGCTACACCCTGTCTTTACAAAATTACCTCCTGTAACTTTACAGAACTGGTGATCTAACAAAAATAGATCAAGGTCACTGATATTTTAGCCTATTAGCATTGGACATGGTCTATATATTCTATAAATTTGGCATGTTTAATTTAATAATTTTCCATATATGGAATTTTACAGCTTTCACCACATTTTTGCACATTATTTTCGTCAAGTTATAGGTGGCGGCACTAGTATCATAAACTACTGAGATTTAGACCTCTTCCACAATCCCCCTAAATTTCATGAACATCTATCAAAGGATGCTAGAGTGCTCACAAGATTTTCACATTTGACCCATATACTACATAATACTGTAAGTGGCGCCACCAATATTGAACTGGACTTAGATGTTTATACATTTGGTCAGTCCTGAAAGTTACATGGGGCTATATCTTGCAAACGGTGGACTGTATCGTACTCACGAGAAAAACATTCACGAACGGACAGATGGATGGACAGACATGAGTGATCGCATGAGCTCTACGACCTTTGGTCAGCGGAGGTAAAAATTAAGACTGACCCCCATATCATGTGACCCGACTTGGCATCATTTATCTTGATAGTCAAACCTCTAAGGTTGAAGTACAATACTGGCATTCCTGTTTGTGTGAGGTGAAACGAACAATGACGATTCGTGTTGCACGCACTTTCCAGAATGAACGCAATCTGAGCGGCTTGATGTTTCGAAGAACCATATAAAGCAAAGCAGGCTAATGAGCTGTACTGCTGGACTATGTGTGCCATTAAGCAAAGAGGCCTACGAGAAAACCCATTTAATGCAATATGTTCTATTTTCCATTTTTAAAATCATGCTTGCTTAGCCTTTGTGATCAAATGTTCAGCTTGTGCCAAAATGCTATAGTTAATGTGTGTGTGCGTGTGTGTGTGTGACAAAACACGGAGTACAAGTTGAAAGAAAGATGAAGACGAGTCAAAGTTCACACAGATGACGTTACCATAGTCCATTAGCCCAACAGAGGAGTGCGTGACAATCTTTGCGCAGAATCATAGCATTATTAAACAAGAGGGCCGTTTGAACAGTCGGTCCTCATGTGACCTTGACATTCAACCCATAGTAGGTCCCACTCTGGCATGGGGGTGCCAAGAAGTGTTTTGCGCAATTTCGAAGCAACAGGCCATGTTGTTTCAGAGAAAACGATTTCCACCCACCCACCCACCCACCCCCCAAATAAAGAAACAAACAAATAGACGAATAAATAAATAAATAAATAAATAAATAAATAAATAAATAAATAAATAAATAAATAAATAAATAATCACTGAAGGGTGTCCATTTGAACATATTCAGCATAGACCCATCTAAGATATATACCTGCCATATTTGAAATGAAGCTGGCTGACAGTTTTGGAAAATAAGCCGAAAAGTATCACTTATCTTGCAATCCCCATGCACTTATATTGTAATCAACAGGAATGACAACATGAATCCACTGTATCTGAATTGAAAAATTAATTACAAATCAGGCATCTGCAGAAGCAGCACCTAGAGATCAACTTTGTTTGCTCCTTCCAAGGGTAAAAGTGTCTGCAAAATCTCAGGGATGGAATTCGAAGTGCAAAAATGACGAACACACAAAACTTTATGAAAAAGGTCTGGGGATCCCGACAACTGTCCCTGTGCTATCTCGAAGGAGTTGGCCTGGCGATTTCAGAGAAAATGATATTTGAAGATATTTCTTAAAAAAGATGGAAAACAAATTTGAAGACAAAACTTTCGAATAACTTCCCCACACAGATAATCAAGGATATAGGGCGATAGTGTCTTCGCTGCTTCGAGCCCTTCTTAGGAATAGGGGTAATACTTGCCATTTTTCACATGTCGGGAAATGCAGTTTCTTGCAAAGAAGTATTGAAACTTAAACAAACTCAGGGCTTCGTAATGGGCGTCAGCACAGGTTTTAAGAAGTTTAGGGATTAAGTTGTCTGGGCCACTTACTTTAAAAGTTTTCATCCATTCTAATACTCTCCAATGTTGATTTAAAAATTGTAAGTCAAATTTGGAGACTCGGTGTCAAGGCCGTTTATAGTTCATTGTCCCAGTAGTATCTATTAAATAAGTCTGCTTTGTCTTCGTTATCGGTAACAATTATATGACCATTTTTTTTGGGGGGGGGGGGCGAGTTCAAATGTTGATGCTTTACCCACAACTCGTATTTCTTTTACTAGTTTCGATCATAGTTTACTGTTACTTGAAGTAAAAGACCGGATGCTTTCCTGTATTTTATTCTTATTTTTTTACTTTGGCATTTCTGACAAGAGTTTGTCTGTTTCTTATTCTTCTAAATTTTGATCAGAGTTTTGGGCTGTTAGTCAATTTAGCTTGTTTATGGGCTTTATTTCTTTTTCTTATTAATCTTTAATGCTTGTTGTTAGCCATAGCGGATCCCTGCATCTGACTGTGATAATTTTTGTAGGTATATATTGTTTTGCCGTTTCCACAAATATAACTAACCATTTACACACCATATCTTTCACCTTTAAGTGTTGAAACTCACTATAAGCCAAGAAGACTTCTCAGCGCAGCATGTCCAATGCAACCCAACCTCCACTTAGACCCCATGTCATTAGGGAAAACTTTTTCTCAGTGAGCATAAAAACATACTGAGGTCAAACTTGAAAAAAGTAAAGAGCTGCTATTGATAGAAGCTTGGCTTATTTAGTGGTTTCCTTGTGTTTGTTATTATCAATAGGCTAAAGTGTTAAATTTTATCACTAAAATTAGGCATTAAAGGTGATAACATAGAGAAGTTTGATTCTGGTTACCATGGTTACTTAACAAGTTGAGTGGGGAAAGGTCACTTCCTGTCGCCGATGACCTCTCTCCCAAACAGAGGCCAAGCTTAACTAGGCATGCGCAGCAGAGATGTCAACATGGCTCAGTTCCATAATCGGATTGAGGCACTCATTGGGCCCAATATAATCAGCCTTCTCATGACTCCTCACTTCCCGCTTACATGCTTTCGATCTCGCCACTTTACAGTTCAACGTGCAGGAAACAGCACGCTGATCACTCACATCTGTGTGTAAAGTGGCAGCTAAAGGCCTACCCACATTGTTTAGGATCGTCCGAAAAGCCTTGTACTTTTTAATACGCCTTTGGGAACAAGATTTTCGCCCCTTGCGTCTGCTTAACGACCCTATATGTCCCAGCTCATTTAAGCAAATCATCGCAAAAACAATGGACCAGTTACTACTTTTAATCGAACAAAAGTTTCCTGATTCACGTTTGCACACAACCTGTTCTGGAGATCGAGATCTCGAAAACTGGGACAGTGTGGTTTCTGGAACGTTGAAACCAGTGGGGACCTTATCCACAACGGCCGGCATGCACAGGTTTTTATGAAACAGTCTAAATTGGTTATCATGTGTTAGTGACAACCAGACAGTGTACTCGGTAGCAATAAGGCAAAAATTTCATGGAATTATGACTCGGAAATATGGACAATAAAGAAAAAGGAACGGAAAGGCTGGCTTGTTGCTTTGTAAACAAAGGACAGCACTTGAGATCAGACTCTTGATGGATAGCATTGGATGGAAGTACAAAGACCTTTAAACACACGCATGGGTACATTTTAGCCTTTATTCCATTGTTTCATGATGCAAACCATTCAGTGAAACAGTGACATGATAAAATTAATAATCGATACCAGAATTAGGCAATCGATTATCTAGTCAATTATTTGTATTGTTGTCCCAGCACTATGAACTACACTGTTTATCGTAAATGGAATGGACCCAGAAGATAAGCCAGCCTGGAAATTGCCCACAATAAAACAAATCTCCCTACCTGCTTACCTGGACTGTTTTGAACCTAAAATCGGAAACTTAAGGTGACCTTTTTTTTTATTAGGCCTAAGTATTTACCTATGTATATCTCGTAACAGAACAATGTACAGAGTCTAAAGAGACGGACCTGGATTTTTGTACACAGTCCCCAATTTTGGAAGAAGAATTTTGTGCAACAAAGTGGGCATTGATTTTTTCCAGATCATGCTAAGCAAAAATAAAGGTGCAAACTGCAAAGTGGTGACTTGTTCGGTGTCGGAAGGCGCCTGTCCTCTCTTCACATTACAAGTACGTATACACATGTGCTTTTTGTTTTGACTGAGAGTAATTTTTATATGCGGCAGCTGGGCAACTTGTGTCACTGTTCGTACACGAGTGTCTCATTACACAAAATCAGATACATGTAGGCATTAACATACCTGCATTCCCAAGTGAAAAAATAATACTGTGCTAAGAGACGTGTATTTGTTTTGTGCATTGAACTACTTAGATGTATGAATATAAAATATGAATGGAAACATGAAAAATATCCTTACAAGATTAAAAACAGTGCGAGGTGCAACATACGTGTCTGTAATGCACAAATACAATGAAAAAACTAGAAAAGATGAAGTGCTTCAAAGCAAATCTGTATGCCTTCAAAAGTTGTATTAAATATACGTGCAATACTTTTCAAATGAAATGTCAAATTTGCCTGTAAAGAAAGAAAGAAAGTAAGAAAGAAAAAAAGGAAAAAAGTGAAACTAGAAAAGAAGAAGATTTGCCTACAAAATCTGTCTGTGTGCCTTCAAAAGTTGTAAATATTAAATGCTACAACTTTTGTCCTTTGGTACTTCACATTTCATTAAGCTTAAGGCTAGATGAACATTTCAAAGTCCAAATGACCTTGACCTTTGACTCTTACAGGTCACATATAAATTGCAAAATTGTACAGTGTTACAATACCCCAATTTAAGCCCAACATAACCAAATCAGATGAAAATTGACCAAGTTATGGCAAGATGAAACTTTCAAAGGGCCAAATGACCTTGCCCTTTGCCCTTTATTTGTTGAGTCCAACATGATTAGAATTGGATGAAAAGTAGTCGAGTTTTGGCTGGATGAAACTTTCTGAGGTGCAAATGACGTTGACCTTCGACTTTGAGAGGTCACATGTAAGTTTCAAAAATGTATAGTGTTACAATAGCGACAATTTGAGCCCAACATGATTAACATTGGATAAAAATTGATCAAGTTATGGCAGAAGAAAACCACCATCGAAAGTGACCTTTGACCTTGGAATGACCTTTCACCTTGAAATGACCTCTATCTGAAGTAAACCTTGACCTGTAAAATGACATTTTGACCTCAAATTGACCTTTGACCTTCACATGACCTTGACATTTGAGAAGACCGTTGCCTTGCTATGATCGAACTGCTATACACTCGGAACCACATCTGCTATAGTATATAAGATATTGAAGATTTAAAACTTTAATTAGCTCTCATTTCCACAAGTTTGTTTTTAAAGCATGACCTCTCATTAACAAAAGGCAAGAATTCATCTATAGAAGTATAAATGTGCCAAGTTCGGAGTTTCTACATATAATACTTTTCAAATGAAATGTCGGACAAATTTGACTGTAAAGAAAGAAAGAAAGAAAGAAAGAAAGAAAGAAAGAAAGAAAGAAAGAAAGAAAGAAAGAAAGAAAGAAAGAAAAAAAAGAAAAAAAAAAGAAAAAAGTATAGAATTCCTAGAAAAACAATATGGCTGTGTTGGCACACAGACACAATAAGAAGTAATACTCTGATGTTTTGGCCACACATTGTGTCCAAGTGATCAGGTAAAGTCAGGTACGACCTAGATCAGCAGAGATCGTCTGATGAAACATTTTTTTGATTTATCACATTTTTGCAATACATCCTTTCTTTCAGGTGCAAGTTATAAATTCCGTTAATATAGAACATTTCATTCTTAGTGTGTTACTTTGGCTTGTCGTTTGGTGTAACTCAATATGTCATTATGAGAAACAAAAATAAGTCACTTAGATGTCCTTTGGATTGAGCGTATCCAATTACGAGGGATAAACAAATAATCTGGCCATATCCATGAGCACAATTTGACTTTGAACATATTAGGTAAAGTGGATAAAATTTCGAAGTAATGTAAATAGTCTGCTGAAAATACAACAAAGCGAGAAGTAAAGAGCTAACATATAAGAGTCCTACAGTCTTCTTCCATTTCAAAGCATCATAAGGAGAATCCCCTTTTGCGGGAACCTGCAATATATCCCGGGAAATAAACTACTCAAAACTTATAACTCTCCACTTATGTACTTGTATATAATTAAATAATGAACAAATATTTTGGAATTTCAGTATCATATACAAGAGTATGAGTATAAAATATATGATACTGAAATTCCAAAATATTTGTTCATTATTTAATTATATTCAAGTAAATAAGTGGAGAGTTATAAGTTTTGGGTAGTTTATATTCAACACCTAATAACGTAGTACAACAACCATAACAAATTTAGCAATTTAGGACCTGCTTATCCTTTAAATAAGCATTAACTCTGTTTCCTGAGATTGAGAGATGACATGCAATAACATGTATTTATCAAAATGATAATATCTTTCTCTCAAAGATTGTGTAAGAACTCGAGTTTGCCAATCTGGACTGATCACATTTTGGAATTCAGCTCTTCGTATATAGTTGGAGCATGGAGATGACTGTGCTTTACTGCAAAACCTATTCTCCAGTTGAAAGCGTGTTAAATATGTACCTGAATTACTATTTCAATGTGTCATTCACTTAACATGCCACTGTAACTTTAATGCCTTTACGAAACTTCTTTTCAAGTGTTTATACACCCTCATGGTCAAAGATTTTTTTTCCTAAAAGCAATTTCTCCTGATAAAAGATACTGTAACAATGCACTTCCGGGATGTTTCTCTTCTGTGCTCAGAAAGACGCCTGTAACTCGTTAATACACATTCATATCCAGAATTCTCTAAATATGTCAAACGAAATCTTGTTAAATGTATTTCCAAATATGTACCATAGCAAATTGCTTTTAAATTATATGTTGCAAATGACACTTTGTATACTTCAAACTTTAAAAATTGGTGTTATATCTTGTTTATGTTTCTCTGAGCTGACATATACTGTGTCCATGACAAAAATTTAGCCTTTTTTTAAGTTGAAACTTACCCCATATACAGGCCCGTCACCAGCTTTTTATGGAAGGGGGTTTGGATTTTGAAGATATTGACATTGCGAGTGAGTGAAAGCCACCGACCGGGGTAGAGGATTTAGAAGGGGCTTGCCCCCTCCCAAGGTAGGAGCTTTTGGGAGAATAACAACCAAAGTAGTGTGTTTGGGCGAGTGTTTGGGTCAAATTTTTGCCCATAAAGCAATACCATATCAAACTCAAATTAGACAGTTGCCGGAGTAAAATACCATTTATTTCAAGATATTCACGCAATAAACATGGGCTTTAGGTGGCCGGTGGATAGCTCACTCCCCCAAAAGGTCTTTGATATTTTCACAAAATGCTTACTGTTCAGAAAATGTCATAAAAGTATGTAATTTTAGAATTTTCTGGATCTACAGATGACTACATATAACAGGGAGTATATTTCCTGTTAACATGGTCGATTTTGAAAAATGGAACCTAATCTTGTGTTTATAAATGTCGCTTGAAAAATGTACTTTTCTTTTAGCCAGAAAGTTTTATATTTTGTCCAATCTGTTTCAAACTTCCAAAGTCACAAGTCTAACATGTTTACCATGGTCGTATCGTTCAAATTTTGATTTTGTTATTTGTTACATTGACACTAACCTTTTGTTATCAAAAGCCCATCACCAACGTGTGTAAGTCCAAATTTTATCTGTACCTCATCGCAGGTTAAACCTGCCGAACTAGGTAAAACACCAGTCCATCCCAAACGTATTAACCCTGGTATTTCATATTGTTGAGATAGGGTAAAATAATATTTTTGAGGATAAAGGAAAAGTACATTTCTGAAGAAAAACTTCTAAAGAGGGAAAATAACCATTCCTCAGAGGGGTTAAAATTGGTACATAAAATCAAATATACTCTCTTTTAATCCATCTAGGATTTTCAGGCCAAAAAGTGATTAACATAAATACTTTCATAGGGATACTTTGCAAAATATTTTTTTTTCAAAAATGAGACCATCAATTTTGAAACTGAAATGAACTGGTTTCCCTCGTTTAGCAGAAGTGCCTCCCCCAAGCCACTTTAAAAGAGATCCGTGCCATGACAACAGTGTTTCACTAAAAAGTGCAGCTTGAAAAAGCCAACACCCATTCAACTGTAGGTAAAAATTAAACAGTTATACTAGACTCTTGTCGATTTTTTTAAAGAAATCAGTTATCGGCATGTTGATCTGTGTAAACGAACGCTGATTAGACTGTTAGGAGTAGCGAAATCAGTAATGGTGATTTTTAATGACGATTATGATAGCTGCTGGGTTTCTGACTTATATGTTTACATATACCATGATCAAGGCTTAGAGATGTTACGATAAAGTTCATATGAAGAATTTGTCAATGAATTACATATAAGGTCATAAACTTGCACAGGGAAAGTGTTCTACGTGGTTAAAAAAGTTTACACAAACCACCAAAACTGATCTGCAATGCCGTTAGTTTTTTACTTTTTGAGAGATGTTGTACTTGTCCAATCATCCTAACTGGGTCTGCAATGCCGTTAGTTTCTTTTTTTGTTTGTGTTACTTTTGAGCAATGTTTTACTTGTCCAATCACAAGGAATTCTGCCCAACAGTGAAACAGTTTTATGCAGGAACATTAACCACACAATGTGCGTTGTTGCAGAAAATAACAGATAACCTGAAAACAAATGTGAATTAAGTAGTATTTGCCCTGATCTAGTACCACGTGACATTTATCTGCTTGTCATAAACAATGTCTCCACATTGCCAAACATAATTTGAACCATTTTGCATGAAAAGCTGCTGGAAATTCAAAATAAAATCAAGGAGCAGCATTTTATGCACGTATCTAGAATATACTTTTGTTCCCAATGAAAATCACGAATAAAAATATGGCCAGTGCATACGAATTTAACTATGTTTTGGTCAAGGACGTGAAAATTAGATCAAGAGACTTGTCCCCTAAGGATCCCCCAGACCTCGTTATTTCCCAGACATTGTCAAGAAAGCATCTGCACAGTGGCACTGTCGTACATTGTGATGAAGATCCTCTTATTAGTCTTACAGTTCAAATATTTGAAAATCACGAATAAAAAATATGGCCAGTGGATTAACCTTAAGTGACGACTTAGTGCGTGGTGTGTTTCTTTGGAAAATAACATTTTTCATTTCAAGTTTACGTGGGTGCATGATATACATACTAATATATATTCGACATAACTCCGTTTTAGTATTAGCACACAAATTTAACTTTGTATTCAATGTTTTAAGAAAATCGGCTTGCTAATACCACAGGTGCAGTTAATGGACAGGCAGAGAGCCTATCGTGGTAGTGTAGTTATAAGCGCGGATGATTTACAAGTACTCATCTAGAGGTCCAGTAAAATGACAGATATATCACATTTAGGCTAGATTTGTTTATTTGTTGTGTGTGTTTTTTCCTTTTTTTTTTTAGTCATGGGCCCCTTGGCGCCCTGCATATATACAGGTACAAGCAACGATAGCGGATGATACATCCTGAGTTGGGCCATTCTGACGTCAATGTTTTTCTGCCGTCACTTATAATTGTCGCAAAATGTTGCGTTGCCAGAGACACTCTGCCTTTTAACCAAGTGACTGGAGAGTATAATGGGTCGTGCGGGTCACAATCTGTTCCCACATTGGATAACGATGTTGAATCTTGTTTTGGTTGCGACATTACATAATTCTCTATTATATATTTTGTGACTTTCTGGTCACCTTCACGTGGAAAACAAAATGCATGCCTTCTGACATTTTTAACTTGGTCTGCTACATACATCAATTAAAGCTGGCCCTGTCACTTTTGTTTCTTTCTTTCTCTCTTTCTTTCTTTTTTTCTTTCTTTCTATAAATCCTTTTTTGCAGACTTGCGATGCGATCGCTTCATAACGTGGTGTCAAATTGCTAACCTTTTCTGCCACTTCTTACTGTATGAAACAAGAGGTGTAACACCTACTTTGTTATGGTTAAATTAAAAACAAAAACAAATAATCAAAACACACACACACACACACACCACCACCACCACCACCACCGCCACCACCACCACCAACAACAAACAAACAAAACCCTTAGCCGTGATTCGTGACCAGAGTAGTTTTTCGTTATGTGATCAAAGTAAATACACGTCAAAGGTGATAGTTGTGCGACATCAGCATGTGACTGCGATAAATAATAGTCGATAGATGTGGCTGAAAATGCAACATGGATTGGTAAATTTACAGTGATCTGTTAAAGGGGTCTCAAGATTAACTGTGCCCTTGCCACTCCTGTGAAACAATCCTACGGACGAGTCCAAGTGAACAGGTTTTAGAACGGAAATGCCGATTGTTTTAGGTGATTCCTAGTTTGATCCAAGACGCTAAGCGGACAGGGGTTTTGGTCTCATAATAAGGACTGTTACAGAAAGTTTTCTCCAGTGGTTCTATGCCCGCATGGGATATTGGCAATAATATATGTCCAGGATATAGAGGTAGTCTAGCACTTATTTCGTTGGAATATAAAGCGAAAACAGAAGTTAGGAACTTATAATAGAACTGGGATCTAGTTAAAAAGCGCTTTCGACAGCCGGTTTATGAGGTTTATTCAGCCTAGTTTCGCTTCTTTAGTTGTATCAAAATTATACATTTCTGAAAAAAAAGTGTCTTACAGAACTTAATAGGTGATCATCTCAACAATACCTTTCATTTCGTTGAAACACACTTCTACGCAATCTGTTACATTTTACATTATTTTTCCACTTACCCGATTTATTGCATTTTTCTATGATATTTTTACAAATTGCAAATAATATTACATATTGCCGCAATTGTTCAAAATTGCCGCGGCATTACAATTTTCTGTCTTTTTTTTTATTACAACAAAGTTATTACGAATTGCTGTTTAACGGCCAATTACGATAAGGTCAACGAAGATCCAATTGTATATTTGGACAACGCTGCTCACCCATTGGATATTTCGATGACAATCATAAGTAAAATTATGATGATTTAATATTCATAAAGACTATATTGCTACACATCGATATCATCACTCAAATTTCGAAATTTAATCGACTTTCTCTATTCAATTTTTTAACATTTAAAATATAATTGTTCTTAGCACTTGGCTAGTGGTGCACTTTGGCGATGCTGGGGACTCAACATAAGTACCTACAGCTGTACAAAAAAATCGGCATACTACATCACTGTTCATTTTCATTTGATTTATATCTAAGAGAGATGGACCTATTAAAACAAGCAGAGTGAAAATACAATAGAGATTTTTAGATATTGAAGCCCGACATTTAGGTCCATAGGTCGTTGATTACCACCAAGAACGTCGTTCAGAAGACGATCCATATCATTATTGGTAGTGACTACTTGATGCGCATGTGCAGAAAACCTATATGCAGAAGTTAAAATCACATCTCTATGGAGAAACGCAAAATCTTGGGAATTATAACTCTCACTAAGGACTAATTTGTTCAGGATATGTGTGAAGTTATTACAGCAATACTGAGCCAAGAAATTTGAAGATCTGTGAATGATAAGAAGCCTTGCAAGTAAGTTTGACGTTGGTACTATTTCCGCCATAGTACTTTCACACAAAGGACAATGTCACAACCTGGAGCTGACAAACTATCCCCTAATAACGGAGGTACAGAGAAAGAGTCAGCTGTAAAAAGTGAACTGTCAAAGGCAGAAGCAAGAAATAGTACGAACGGAAGCTTTATTTCGGTTGTATCTTCGTCTGTCTTTAAGCTGAAGGACAAAATAGTGAACTCAATAGGAAAGAGAATCAATGCCAACTCAGACAATACAGAAGTTAATGACAGCCATGGTACTGGCAAAAGGTCAAGTAGTGCAAACACAGAAAGACAAAATCAGTCTGTCAATGCAAGTTTCGAAAATCAGAAACAGGATCATGATTCCATAACCCAAGTAAAAGAACAGAATCTGAAAACCTCGAAGCCCTCAAATGCAGAAAATGATATAAGTATTCCACACGAACTAAAACGCACCCCTAAAAAGTCAAGGAATAAAAAAGTGCGTCAAAGCGCAAGGCTAAAAAGTAAAGCCACTGTTGCCATGCAACAAGGGAAGGAAAAACGTGAGAAGCCTGTAAAGAAAAGGCACAACAAAGAAAGGCCAATCCCTCCATCGCAAAAAACTAAGCTGTCAACAAATGAAAAAGAAAAAGTGGAAGTCCATAACGTAGAAAAGTGTCAAAAATTGTGTATAGAACAATGCCTATATGATGGTAAGGAACATGGAGTTACGTTCAGGTGCATTCTTTGTGCTATGTGGTGCCATTTAGAATGTTGTGGAGAAAAAGATGATAATTCTGCTAGGACTTGCCTAAAATGCAGAAAACTTCCACAGTTTGTCAGTGAGATACGGGATAGTGTGCGTACTTTGCAAAAAACAAACATGGAGCTTATTAAACAATTGGTAGATAAACAAGCTGAATGTGACAGACTGCAGGAGGAACTTAGGAACGTGTATGTACTTGCAGGTACAGGACAATATGGTTTGCCCGACAGGCCACGCGAAAAAAGCAATCAAGCCGTGGGAAACAATCCTTCTGACCACAACAAGGAAAACAATAGGTCTGTAATTACACCCTCGCACTGTGACACCAACAGTTCGGGATTGCCTGACTGGAATGTATCAACAGTCACACAGGCAAGCCAGAGAGCTAGCACTCCTGTGATCGATCGAGAGCAGCCTTTCACCCAAGGAAGTACAAAGAAAATAAAAATCATTGGCGACTCATTCTCGAAATGTATTAAACCCAGTAAGCTGAAAACCACACCCAACACTATTGTGAAGGTTGGCATGGATAAAGTGGGGCAGCGCCTTCTTCCGGCAGCCAAAACAATTGAGGCAGCTACTAACAAAGTTCAGGCCCTTGCAGGTGATGAAAATCCTGACCTTCTTGTAATACATACTGGTACAAATAACCTGAGTAACAGACCGGCTGATTCTGCCATATTGCAGCTGAGGAGACTGGAAGATAATTTAAAATTCGCACAAGTGAAACAAGTTGCTCTGTCAAGCGTATGTTACAGACGAGACAAGTCTATGAAAAATAGGACCCGGCTAGTAAATACTGCCATACTCATGATATGCTCGCGCAATAACTGGCTGTATATTGACAATGACAATATTGGCAATGAGTGTCTGGCAAAGGATGGTTTACATCTGAACAATAAAGGTGTGGAGATGTTTCACAAGAACATCCGTAAGTGCATTAATAATGCGATGGTTAGAGACTAGGAAGTCACGGGCCCCGCCGCCCTTCAGGTGAATGACCGCAGTAAACGCTCTAAACCTAGTGTAAGAGATCTACTTCAAGTCAATACATGTATGGATAAAAGTAACGAGCCAAAAAAAGACAAAGGCTGTTCCAAAGAGAAATATTTTACACGAGAATTCTTGTCATTTGTAAGTTGGAATATGAATGGAGTTGGGAAAAAACTACTAAACGGGAATGACGCATCAGATCCCACTTACCCCATGTTTCAGAAAGTTCAGGATAGGTTGTTATCACATGATATAATAGCCTTTCAGGAAACCTTCTTTTCAACTGAGGTCGAAATGCGAGAAAAACTGGACCCCATCCTTTGCAAATTTGATTTTTTCTCGTCTCTTAGAACAAGCAAACATAAAAAAGCAAAAAGGGGGTCTGGTGGTGTCGTCTTACTCTGTAAAAAATCATTACGTAAAGGTATAAGTTTGGTAGATAAAAGCCATGAGGATTTTTTATGGATAAAGTTAGACAAGGTTTATTTTGGTTTGTTGAATGATATCTTCCTTGGATGCGTGTATATCCCGCCGAATCCGCAAAAGTCTGACCAATATTTAAAAATATTTCAAACGCAAGTAACCAGGTATAGTGCCAAAGGTTCTGTAGTATTAATGGGTGACTTAAATGCCAGAACTGGCAACAACCAAGACTTCATCGAACTTGATCATAATGATTATGTCCCATTACCGGATGATTACGATCCAGACTGGGCTGTAATTCGCCAGTCACAGGATGATGGGGTAAATTCACTAGGTGAAGCCTTGATTAAATTGTGCGTAAGCTCAGGTTTAAGGATGCTAAATGGTAGAACTACGGGTGATAAAGAAGGTAAACTGACTTGCCATAAGGTTAATGGTTCAAGTGTGGTCGACTATGTTATCGTCCACAAGTCCTTGTTGGATAAGGTTATGAGTTTCGAGGTTGGTGATTTTCAGGACCTTTTCAGTGACCATTGCCCACTTTTAACAAAACTATCATGTAGATACAATCAGATGTGTAAGTCGCATAACAGTGGCCCCACACTCAGAAATCGTCCAGTGATCTTATGCAATAATGAGGCTGCCGTAAAATTTAAATCTGAACTTCAATCTAATTTCTATATGCAGCGTATTAATAGATTAAAAGGGTCATTTACTCTACAAGTGAGTGATATTGATAACTATTTGGAAACCTTAAATGATATTTTCATCGATGCTGCGAAGGCAAGTCTGAAGATGGTGACAAAACGAGTACGCAAGAAACCAAGACCTAAGAGAAATACTCCATGGTTCCAGCAAAGCTGTAACGATGCAAAACAAAATATGAAACACTTCAAAAAACTGTATCATGAGTATCCGAAGGACCCGTATATTAGAGGGTTGTATTTTAAAAAATCAAAGGAATTCAAAAGACTTGTTCGATCATGTAGGCGCCAGTATAAAGCCGCCCTGTTGGCAGAGGTCGAGAGAGGTCATGATAAGAAAGATAAGATATTTTGGAAGAAAGTGAACATGTTGTTAGGGAAGAAAAATACTAATGATATAAACTATATTTCTGACAACGAGTGGCTTTCACATTTCGAAAATCTATTCAATGTGGATATGTGTAAGAACAGTAAAGATGTAGATCCTGAAGTGTATGATTTGCTTACCAAACTGAGCGATAAATCCGTTAGTACAGGTCACTCATTGAACAAGCCTTTTGATCTACATGAATTAAGAACAGCAGTAGAAGCCCTTAAAAATGGTAAAGAGCCTGGACCTGACGGTATCAAGAATGAAATGTTGAAGGTAATCTGTGGAATTATACCCGATATTGTCTTACAGTTATATAACTCTGTTCTTGCAACCAGACACTACCCGTCACTATGGAAACAGTGTCTAATCTTACCTATTTATAAAAAAGGTCCGAAAGACATACCCTCCAACTATAGGGCTATTTCTTTACAAAATACATTTAGTAAACTATTTGCTTCTATGATAAAAAAGCGTATGTATTCGTTTTTGAAAGATTCAGATTTTTTCTACGAAGGTCAGTCTGGTTTCATCGATGGACGACAAACTACAGACAATGTATTCATGATTAAAAATATTGTCGATAAGTACTTTGTGCAGAAAAAACGGGTTTTTACAGCGTTCGTCGACTTCAGACGAGCTTTTGATACGATTCCAAGGGAAAAATTATATTATAAATTGCATATGGCAGGCCTCCCCTTGGAATATATACAACTGGTTTCACACATGTATGAAAATACGATGGTGTCCATTAAGTTAACTGATGGTGAAACACAATTTTTTCCTAGTACTATTGGTCTGAAACAAGGATGCCCATTAAGTCCACTTCTGTTCAATATCTATATCAATGACTTTGAAGTGTGTATTAATAAGGACAAGCTATATGGAGTTAATATAGGAGACAGAAAAATAAGCTCACTGTTATTCGCTGACGATGTCATGCTGTTATCAGATTCTTCCTTTGGGTTCCAACAACTGTTAAATAATCTTAACAGCTACTGTCTCAAATGGGAACTGGATGTAAATTTGGACAAAAGTATGGGAATGATTTTTAACAAAAAGGGTGAATCACTGGAACATATGTTTAAATTTACATATGGTAGTAAAGACTTTCGCTTAGTTAACTGTGTAGAGTACCTGGGTATCATGATTAAAGCAAGTGGAGTGTTTTCTTATGCGGAAAAACACCTAGCTGACAAAGCACAAAAGGCCGCTTTCATGCTGAAACGCAGTATTGTGTCAGACAGGAATGATCTGATAACTCCTGACGTAGCTCTCACTTTATTTGATTCTTATGTTAAGCCTGTGGTGCTCTATGGATGTGAAATATGGTCTCTTGCATCCTACAAAAATTTGAAAACAGGAAAGTACTTTTGTGACCCACATACCCAAAATTTGATAAATATTCATGAATCAGAAAAGGTACAAACTGATTTTTGTAAATTCATCCTTGGAGTATCGAACAAAACTCATAACTTAGCATCTTTAGCCGAGCTGGGAAGATACCCACTCTCTATCGACATGAAAATTAAAATAATAAAATATTGGTTAAGAATTACAAACCTGGAATCGGAAAATATATTGTTAAAATCTTTAAATGACATTTCCTCCTTAGACGACGCAGGCCACACAGTGTGGCTGTCAGCCGTCAGGAAAATACTTCAGCACAACGGTTTCTCTTACGTGTGGAAAAACAAAGGCAAAGATATCATACCTGATGTGTTCCTGAAAAAATTGAGAATACGCTTGCAAGATCAACACACCCAACTGTTCCATTCATCTCTGTACAACGACAATGTAATAAATGGATCAGGTGCCAAACTTAGAACATATAGAAATTTCAAGGTAAATTATGTAAAAGAAAAATATTTAAGTTGCATCAGATCTTTTAAGTATAGGAAAGCCCTTTCGAAACTACGGCTAAGTAGCCATGCATTGCGCATTGAAGTTGGTAGATATAAACACGAATTAGTTGAAGACAGAATATGTGAATTTTGTGATTCTGGCCAAATTGAGTCAGAAGAACATTTTTTACTTCACTGTTCGTTGTACAGAGATGAGAGAAACGACCTTATATCAGCTTTATCCGTCTCAGCTCTGGAATTCTCCCTAAGTCTATTTTTTTCCCCTGACTGCGAGGTGGCGGTGCCAGTCGGCAAGTGTGTATACAATATGTTCAAGAAAAGAAAGAAAAAATCATTAGATAGGTAGTAGGATTTTAGTTGTGTGTACATAATTTTAATAATTTTTGTTTCTTCAATTGCATTTTATTTGTATATATTTTATTGTACATAATTTTGTATGCTGTAAACCCACATTGGGTACAAATAAAGCAATAAAGTACTACTATTTGGTGGCTCCTATTCACGGTTTCCATTAACCAACTTGGTAGCACACAGTGTGAAATTTTGCCGTTTCCTTTTTTTGCACGAATTTAATATTTTTGATGAAGAGTCTTATCAAAAATATGCTGTCTAAATATACCAAGTTGAGGGCCATTTGTAAAAATCTCATTTTGCCATTGGAGAATGGTCTTGGCTTCCACCAGGGGTACCCAAGTGCACGCAACGAACATTTCATTATCATCATTAAAGTGCAAAATAAAACTAGGTGACAACTGTACATGTCGAGGCTGAGTTTGTTCACGCCATTTACGTTGTCATGACCATCTATATACCACACTCAAGCATGGCCAAGGCCTGGCGTCTGACACTTCGGATTTTTGTATGAACATGCAGACAGATCTTTGATTTATTATCTTATGGATACTTGTAGTAAACCGTGAAAAACGTTTTTTATTTCGATCATCTTCATTTTACATTTTATCGCATACTGTTGGTCACCCATCTGCCTGCTCATGTATCATGCAGTCTTAATGTTTAGTACAATAATTCTTTTATTTACCCATTGCCCTATCACTTCTGTCTTGCATGCATTATAGATGTGATGTTTTTGTATTGTCCCTATGGCAATGATACGTTCATGCCCTTTTTCACACATCAGCCTAGCCACACACCCACACGAACAAACAAGTTTGACTCTTCATCATTTTACACGTTTCATTAGAAAACTTTATTTGTTACAAGAACACATTTTCACACTGCTCCCAGCAGCCACCTTAGATTTAGAAGTAGAAGCTGTAAAAGCAGAAAGCCACTATTGTTTATGCAAACAAAACCTTCCGAGAATAAAAAAAAAAAAAAAAAAAAAACGGGGACAAATCCCTTGCATTAAACCCCCAAAAGACCGTTTCCATTGCATATAGCTGGTGGGCAACAATATTTTGTCTCCGAAATGTCTTTTAGCTGCAACGTTTCCGTGACACATTTTGGTTATGAACCATATGATGAAGGATGGTGGTATAATTTTTTGAATGACAATCTTAAAGAGATTATTCAGGATAATATTTACCGAGTAAACATGCTTCCTCAACCACCCTGGTTGTTAAGTGCTAAACGACACCGTTCACTGGTGTAGATATGAGCGGTTACATCCAACTGTCTCTTGTTGGTGAATGTGACGATGTTTTTAGGAAACTCATCCACGCAGAACTTGACACCTCGTGAGACAGCAAGACTTTTAGATGATTGAAAAATACCCATGTCAGTTAACCTAAGCATCAATCATAAAGCATACGAGTTGCAGGTCAATGCAAATACCACCTTGGTCTTACACTTTTACTTCTTTGACTGGCCTCAAATAAAGCCAAGGTCCACATGGCAATCTTTTAAATAAATTCGTCCAGGCCGAACCTAACACTGCGTTCGGCAGCGGGACACGTAGCTGATTGAAAAATACACGTGTCAGCTCATCTTAAAACATCAACCATAACGCATATGAGTTGCAGGTGGATGCAAATACCACCTTGCCCTTCCACTTTTACTTCTTCCTTAATTGGCCTCAAATAAAACGAAGGTCCACACGTTCGTGCCTCTTGTTGGGATGGTATTGAAGGTTTTTTTTCTGGCCTTTAGAAAATCTTACGTGATCACCACAAAAACGACTTTCGTGACAGATTTGAAAGCTAAACATTATGTTTATGGGAATAAATGCACCAAAAGGACATATTTCAATTTTTAAAAAATTATCAACATCTCTCCCTTTCTCTAGCCATCTAAATAGTCCCTCATCTGCTTCTGAGTCTTGTCTAAATTAACTCAATTCTGCAGCTATGTGGTAGGCCTCTAGTACCGTCTAAATCTACTTGCCTCTCAATGTATAACTGCCCACTTGCCTGACCGTCAATCTGTAGTTATCTACCTGGCTATCCATTTCCAGCTACCTGCTGTCTGTCCATCTAATGCTCCCTATACCTGCCTGTCCACCTAAAACTACCTACATGCCTGTCCACCTAAAGCTACCTACCTGCCTGTCCATCTGAAGCTACCTGTACCTGCCAGTCCACCTAAAGCTACCTATCTTTCTCTGTCTTCATATCAAATTTAAAATCTAATTATTAGATAAGTAGATCCAGGAGAGAGATGTGTGTAATAAAATCATTGTGATACTATTTAAGCATGAAATTTTGTGGTGAAAAAGCTAATCAGTGTTATACTTTTAAGCTTATCATAGCTTATCATAGCTATTAATGTGCTCTGGACAGCATAAAGCTCTCAGCCTTTGCAGTTAAAACTGAAACCTACCACTCCAACATTGAGGCAAATACATTGTTTAACCATGTAATGCCCGCATACAGCCGGCGAGCAATATTTTCTAAAACAAACATTTCTTTTTCATAGAACTTTTTGCCTGAAAAGTTTTAATTTCCGACAGAATAAGACCACATCAATATAGTTCCTCACAAAGGTAAATCTTTGACATCCATTGTGCACTCTACGACCAGATCCAAATGTTGAAAACAGTTTGCAGGGTGTATATGCCCATCTGTGCACTTCTCAGATTGCCATTTTAAAAAGTCGTCAGCTTGGAAATGACGAATCTATCGGGAAAGCAGAATCCATTTTGTCAAGGGTGTCATAACAGCAGTCGATCATCCCATATAAAAGATACAAAGCCAAAGGTGAGAAATATATCCGGGAATAACAGGGTAAAAAGAAAACTCTGATCCTGTAAATAATGAATTAGAAATGTATGGTGAAAATACCATATGACCACTGTGGGTCTGAGCCTGCATGCAAACTATAGTTTTTCTTCGATTTGACATTTTTGAAGCAAATAGATTTATTAAACATAACGCAAATTTTGTATTAAAGTGTTTCGAAATGCAACGGAAAATCAGTATAACGGGATAAATGATTTTTCCGCAAAACTTCATTTGCTATTACTTGACATGTAGATGTAGAAACTGATCATCTGGCGATGGACGAGCTACGCCGCAATTATGTCAGAAAAGGCATGTTTTCTTCCATGCGGTGTAATAGAAAAATCAAACTTACCTAGTTGCATTTTTCACATTAGTTTCTGTTCAACTATGGTTTACTTTCGTTATGCCTTAGAATCTGCGTCTGCAATACCAAATTAATATACTTCAAAGTAATTGAGTCAAACAGTATCCCAACCAGAGTAAGTATATTATTAGACCTTAGGAAAACTCATGTTGATAATCTAAAACTTATCGATCCACAAGAAACCTGGTCTGGCACTTAGGGAGCAGAGATTTAGAACCAACTTTCACGAGTTCTATGCCACAGCTTCCATACAAATTACGAATCACCCAGTAGAGCATGCTCAGAAAGAAACATTACTAGGTCTACCCCTTCACAAAAAACTAGGAAAATGCGCACAGACAATGATAGTCTCAAATCCTCAACGCAGGACATACAGACTTGAAAGTTTACAGTTAATGAATAAGTAAATGAATTGTACCTTAAAAAGTCGTTTAATAATCTTTAATGATACTCACAGGTGGAAAGTATCTCTGCCAAATTTTAAGCTAGTTCTGTTAATCCATTTACGATATGCTAAAGAAGGAACGGACACAAAGACAGATAAGCCAAAACATAATGTATCCTAACAGAAAAAACATCATACAGCGATGAAGGGGTTGTTGTGTCACAAACAAGCGTGCTTTCTTCAAAGTGGCATCATTAAATCAAAACTAAACGTACCAGGTTGCATTTTTTCACATTCGTTTCTGTGCAGCTATGGAGCTATGGATTGCTTTCGTTATCACTTGGAATCTGAGTCTGCAATACCAAAGTAATATTATACTATAAAGTGATTGTGTCAAATAATAACCCAAACATATTAAATATTAGACCTTCGAAAAGTACATGATGGTGGTTATCTGTAACGTATCACTGCAGCAAGAGACATGATTTGGCATTTTGGGGGGGGGGATCAAAGAGATTTGGAACCTAGTTTCATGTGTTCTATGCCACAGCTTTCATACAAACTACGAATCATCCAGTCGAGTATTTTCTGAAAGGAACATTAATACGTGTGTACCCCTTCACACAAAACCATGATTGATGGACACACATAGAAATACAGACAATGATGTAATGATAATTTTCCAATCCTCAGCGCTGAAAATAGACCAGAACAGGGGCTAACACCGCTAATGCATATCTAAAATAATGACTTACCCCTTAAAAATTCTAACAATAAGCTTTAATAATTCTAATGAGTAAAAGGTGTTTGTGCCAAACTGGAGGGAGTTTCGTCAATCCATCTGAGAGATGTTTAAGCAGAAACGAACACAAGGGCAGATAAACCAAAGCAATGCCCCCCTCCCCCAGGAAATTTTCATTGGCGATGAAGGGATAAGGCTGCACTTATGTCACGACAAGGCGTGCTTTCTTCATTGTGGTATAATTACACTAACCTGGTTGCATTTTTTCACATGCATTTCTGTTCAGCTGTATGGTGTACTTTCCTTATCCCTTGGAATCTGTGTCTGCAATACCGAAGTAATAACATTCATGAAGTACACGGATTCAAACAGTAACCAAATCGAAGTAAATATATTTTATTCCGAATGATATGGCTGGTGCAGATTTGAATAACATGCTTGGGAATCACGTCCAAATAATAATGAATAATCCACTCGTAATACATACTGACGTCACAACGATGCGTTCTATCTTTGAAATAGCAAAATTAAAGCCAAAAAGCCTCGTTCTGGTTTCTGCCACCAGAGGGTAGTAGTGTTCCAAATACGGCAGGGACTTTTGAACAGGATGTATACCCAATTGCATTTTACACATTCGTTACTTTTAGCTGCCTGTCATACCATGATTCTTTTTCATCATCCCCTGGAATCTGCGTCTGCAATGCCAAAAGAAATTTACTTTAATCTAATTCAGTCATACCCCCCCCCCAAAAAAAAGCTGGTGCAGATCTAAAATAATATGGCTGGAGATAATGATAATAGGCCACTCAGAAATGAAGAATCCATTGGAAACGCAGCGTCCATTTGGTCAGAGTAACATCACATCTGTTGAACTTTATCTAGAAATATAAACGCAAGAACAATATGTTGAAATAACTGGAGACAAAGTAAGCTTTTTTCATTCAAACGATTAGAAAAGTGTGGTGAAAAGATGGCTACTCTGGGTCTAGGTCTACATGAAGTGTGGTGAAAAGATGGCTACTGTGGGTCTAGGTTTATATTCAGACAGTTACCCCAGCAAGCAATGAATGTTTCCCCAATGTTGGCGTAATGTTACATTACATTGATCCAACACTGGGCCACCCTTCATGGTTTGCTGGGACTATTTTTAAAAAATTGAAGCCAATAGATTTTTGAAATCTATACGAAAATTAAGCTTTCTGTTCCAAAATGCAAAGAAAAGTGCGGTTCATATCAATGCATTTTCCAAAAATGCTCATTGGCTTTTCTTTGAAATACAAATGATTCGAAAGATGCATTGGAAACTAAGAATCCATTTGGTCAGAGTAACATCACCGCAGTTGCCCTTAGCCAAGGAATACAGAAGAATAACAGGGAACATAGAAAGTTCTGATCAAAGAAGCAGTTAGAAAGTATGGGAAAATCATTCGGCCTCTGTGTGTCCAAGTCTACATGTACAGACTGACAAAGTTTTTGTAGCCAATAGATTATAAAAAACTAATGTTTTAATATAAAAGCGTTCCAAGACGCAAGAAACATCTGACCAATATTTAGGGGATCGATTTAATTCCCGAATGTCTTCATTGGTTTTTCTTTGATGTATAGATGACTGAAAAAAGTATCTACCGATAAGAACTTAAGGTTACTGACGTCACAACCAGCCGTGCTACCTTTCATGTGTTATAATTAAAACAAAAATATACGCGGTTGCATTTGTTCACATTTGTTACTTTTAGCTTGATGTAACTTTCGATATCCCATGGAATATGCGTCTGCAATAGCAAACTAACAACATTGAAAAAAACCAAGTTCACGATTTTCCATTTTCTGCAGTGTAGAATAAGTTTCCATTTGAACCTTCAAATAGCTGATACACCTATCCCGTGGACGTCCATAAAAAACGCGGAAGATGCAGACGTTTTTCTTGTTGTTTTCAGAATCAAAATGTACTCGTAGTAAATCTGGAACAGAAAATTATCCAACCTAATTGGTCTTCCAAGTCAATTTGACAATGACTGCTTGTGGAGACTCGACGGTCCTGCATTCCAAATGAATATCCAATGATCCAAATCGGCACACCTAACCCACATTGAAGATACTCGTGAAATAAAAAATGATAAAAAGGTTGTTAGAATTCTCCAACGTAACCACATTAACACACTATAAATTTACATTAAACTGGATGAAAATTCTGACATACAAACGCCAGTATTGTACAGACTAGAACGTTAAAAAACTCAGGTATCTCATTTTACCTATATTTAAAATAAATCACTGGTTATGTTTATGCCATGTAGTATTTCTGTGACAGGTTATAGGTCATTAAATATTTATCATCCATATGACGACAGATGGTGTTTTTAAATGGCGATCTATGGAGAACGTTCCCGATAATGCCCCCCCCCCCTCCCCCCACATGTTCTTTCAGTACATTCTGGTCGTTAAAATGCTCAGACGACATTGTTCATTGGTGTGTACCACAGACAAATTTCCATGCAACTGTCTCTGTTGGTGGATTAATGATGTTTTCCACAATCCTCATTCACGTCGATATTCTTGAAAATTACAACAGCCCAAAACACAATTGTACGCAAAACATTTCAATTACAAAAACTACACTTACATCTACCAACTTTTCTCTCTGTCTCTATGTAAATACTCGTGTGCTTCTGAGTTTATCGGAAACAATCTACATTTATTCTGGAGCTACATACGTACCTGCCTGTCCATCTATAGCTACCTAACTACATTCCTGTCAATTTATAGCTACATACCTGCCTGTCCATTTATAGTTAGTTACCTACCTACCTGCCTGACCGTCTCATTGGCCAAGTAGTTTTTGAGATGACGATTTTTTTTCAAAAAATAAATAAAAAAATTCATAAATATAGAAAAAAATATTGCACCATCATCTCCTTCGCAAACTTCGAAGGGATCCACCCAACATCCATGTGCAAAATCAAAATATACCATGCAGCGGTTTTTGAAAAGAAGACGAAAATATAAAAAGTCTAATGATAGATGGATGGACAGATGGACGGACGACGGACGCAAACAGATTCTATAAGCTCTGCTGACTGACAAGTCAACAGAGCTAAAACAAATCTGCCCCTACGTCACTTATCCTGAAGCAGGTACACCCAATCATGATTCTAACATTCTAATATGCTGTGTCTTGTATCAAAAACCGTGTTAAAAAATCTGAAAATTGGTGTACGTACTTTTTCATCTCCCATAGTCATGATATACAAGAATTTCCCCTGGTCCTCTATTGTGAAAAAATTTAAACAGAAACATCTCGACTAAACAGCGAGGAGACCTATATGGGAATTTTCGGATTGAGGTCACATGAAGTATTTGAATACAGAAGCAATGCAAACAGTAAATACAAAAGTAATTCTAACAGAAAATAAATAAACATAAGACTCTGCAACATGATGTCACAAAAATTCCAAAGCCACCTATTTTAATGATACTTTCCATGGAGATATCCAACGAGCAGAGGGGGTCCCATGCAGGTCACAGTCCGGCAAGTCAGATCCTTTTTGGTGCTCCGTTTTACGTCTTGACCTCTTAGAATGCTGTAAAAAATCCAATTAGCAGTTGTTTTATGTAATTGTTAGTTAAAATGTCAATAAAAATTACTGATCACATTTGATTCATCTCTTAATCTTATAAACTCGATTGACATCAGTTGGCACTTTAAATCGTCCTTCTTTTTGTCCCCGCAATGTACGCTTTTAAAATGACGAACATTTTTTAAATGAAAGTACCGCTTGTTGGCCTACTTTACGTTTCATGACAGCTCCAAAACTCGAATACACCTCCCGAACAACAGACACTTTACGATCTTCCGCTATGATTAAAGTTTGAGGCGAGGTTCCAAAACTCCCGAATTTTCGGGATATATCCCGAAATTTAACTCATTTTCTTAAAAGTCTCTCGAATCATGAAAAAACCCGAATTATTTTTTCCGTAAGAAAAGTTGACATTTTGCATAAATTGTTTGTGTAGTGACAGTGTTTATGTGTATTTACTTCTAGCTGACTGTGGTTAACAGCATTTTTAATGCGTTACCTATTCCCTTTCTTGCAGCTGATTTCTGGAATTTCAAACCACCAGAACGCATAATTTTAACTGTATATTTACAAAAATGTCTCGCGTCGGGAGGGGGCAGTATTCAGTTATCATTAGGAAAGGTTTCCATATTTTATATTTATTCATCTTTTATGAACCTTCTCAGAAAGGGAACACTGAATAAACCTGACTTTGCAAAAGTTAAATAAACGAGTGAGACCTCTAAAAGCTCAGACTGACTGGCATGTCAGCTGAGATAAGAAACAAAGCAAAAAATCCCAAAAGAAACCTAAGCAGGATTATTTCACAAATGAAAGGCAAATTGCATACACCTTTACAAGACATTCTATGCAAACAAAATATAAATATTTATTATGCATGAATACACACACCTCCCAATTGTTAACACAAAACCTCACAAAATTGAACATGGCTAATTTGCATATACATGAACTTACACAAGAAATATGTGTGAAATAAATAAGGGTTTCATTATACTTAATTTCCAAACAACTGTACCTATTACCAATGTCCTCTTAAAACTAAAAAATTCTGTACAGGTGTTAATGACGTTGTAATAGCCTCATTTTTTTCAGAGACACATATTAACTTATCAAATTTCACTGAAGAGGCTATTAACCTAAAGCGGACATTCCTATGCCGGCTCTAGGATTTTTAAACTTAGATGTCAGTGACCCGTAGTGGAAGAACAATCAAGAAGATTTAAGTTGTATACAAAATAAAATTTATTACTGGAGACCTATCAGTTTACAAACTAAAACAATTACATTTCCAATTACAATGTTGTCTTGAAGGTGACAATGACGAATGAGCATTGCCCTCACAATGAAGAATGTTAAAGAGTGAAGCCATTACAGAGTACCAAGGTCCAACGACGATCCAATCCTAACTTACTAAAAATTTAATCGGCCAAAGTATTTTAATAGATTAAAACCAAATTTAATTATTTAATTTGGAATAAAATTAGTTCTAACCTATTTATCATTCACTAAAGCTTCCCAGTTCTGAAGTGATATGTTGAATTCTGTATGAAAATCTGAATCCAAAGTATTGAGTATAATTTCAAATCTCACCAATCCAAAAATGTTCAAAAATGTAAAATTTCTTTTGTAAATGAGCCTGAGTTACTTAAATGTCAAAAGGGGAAGAAAAAAAAACTATAAGTGTAAACCTCCATTAAGTTCAAAAGATAAGAATGTTCATACTGATGTGTAAAGTTGGCACAACCTGGATTTGTTCAAGTTCTCACCACAGCATATAAACATTCAATTTTCAGGAAAGGTCGGCCACTCAGGAAAGGTGAAGTATCAGCTTTGGCTTTCCGACTTAGCCCCCGTGGCTCAAGTATTTGCACTGCAACTCAACAAAAACCTGAGTCAGAGACTTTCCCTATTATAATAAAAAAAAAATATTTATTTCTTGTATAATAATTTAATAAATAATTTCTCTAAGTGTATTCCAAGTCGGAATAAGTAAAAAATAAATGCCGATCTAATTTCATAGATCAATTGTCAAAGAATATTTATCTTGAAAGGGTTAGGTAAACCTTAAGAGGAAAAACCCACAAGGGTTAACAAATTTGGAATAAAATTGGCCATATTTAAAGAAAAATGCCTCTTAAAGTACCCTAAGCCTTAACAAGATGGTCCCAGTTTATAATATTTATGAGTTCATCAAAACAAGTTTAATAACATCAATATATATAATTTCCGTCTAAGATTTAATAGTTCTTCACTCAGACTTCCTATAATCTTTCAAATATAATTTTCATTGTTTCTATCCATGTATAAATAGATAATTTATTCATTTGTCATTTCATAAATATTCAATATTATTATAATTAGATACTCCGTAAAGTAACTGGATAATTTATGCAGCAGTGAAAGCTATACCATGTTTGCCTTGTCAAATATTTCAGGATTGCAAAATGTTTTATTTTGCAAGATACTTAATACTATGTGATACGAAAACTTCAACTGGTGAGTTAACTATTAAGTATTTAACTTAAATAACAATTTAATTTCTTAAGTCCAACCCACTTAATAAATCTTCCCAAATTTAGAAAAACCCTAAACTTACCCCAAAAGATAATCCTGGAGAAAGTTTGATATGTATATACTGAGTAAAAGTTGCCTGAACATTTTCATACTATAATCACTGTGGAAGTGTGTTCCTTTAAGAAAACTTCAATCAGAACTCAAACGTAAAGGAGGATAAAAATGTTTCAACATTATCAATTCATGAAGACCAATGCTTCAACATTTAACCACATAGTAAAAGAATGAGAGTTGACCTTTAAATGTGATGTCACTTCCCATGACCCTTGACCTTGAAGGTCAACTTCCGGTAAATTATCATAATTTATGTATACCATTTCCTGAAAAATCAACTATCAGAAATTCAGTCTCCTGTCTTCCTAATAGGACCATTCCTGGTATAAAAATGGAAAATCTACTATCAGAAATCCAGCTATCTGTTTTTCCAATAGGACCATCCATATTAAATATATTCTGGAAGTGAAAAGAGTCAACGTTCAAAACAACTCTAAAAATGAATTTCAATATTGTGATATTTAAGGTCAACATAAAATAAAAGTACATAATCTCTATGGAATGCTTTTGAAATATCATAACTTATCATGATTTCCATGACACAAGTCTACTTTGTAAAATAATTCTATAAAATTAATGAAACTTCAACTGAAGTCTTTTCAGGCAAATTTTTACCTCATTAACATAATTTATGTGTTCAGTTTTCTCTGCCTAATTCTTACTATCGTAAAAATAGGAATGGGGTTAAATCTTCAGGTAGAGCATAAAGAATTTGCATATATAATGAACAGGAAAACCTGTTCTACCAGGTTTAACCCTTGATCTATAGTTTCAAATTTCTCTATTTAACCCTAAGACTTCTATTACCAGTATGACTATAACTCCACATCAAAAATGGAAGAAACCTATTGGTTTCACTACTTTTAATGTCTTTCTCGATTTTAAACAATGCATTTTAACCTTTCAATCATAAACATATACAAATTCAGAATAACTGTATTTCTTGGTTTTGCCACTAGAGGGCACACCACACAAATATTTCTCCAAGATTAGTATTGTAATTTTTTCAACCATGACTACAGAATGGAAATTTGGAATATATTCCCAATTTGCTCACCAGTATTTAGTTTACTCTCCTATAAATATATATATTTCAGTTCCATGACCAGAAACTCGTTCTTACAATACCATTTTTAAGACTTAACGAGATCAAATTACAGAACTGCTTACAGTGTTCCCGAGCAGAAAAATAGAATTTTCTTTCATGGAAAATGGTTCCGATATCCATTTTTAATCAGCATATACCGATTCCAAGAAATATCTTCTCCCAATTATTTTCTCTCGTCTTTGTTTTAAAATGTGAATTCATGTTAAATCAATGTTTTGCACTAATCAATTACGTTTCAAATCCCTAGTCTACAAGACTCCAACAAGAACCTCCAGAACAAGACAAGTTTACCCTCGTGGTTCACACCTCTTTATTCTGGCCGTTTATACTTAAGAAACGTCTGAAAAGGCTCACTAACCAGCGCAAAACTTGACCATAATCCTAGCTAGCTAAAGACAATCTCCGTTATTCAGTCTTCATAACAGACATTGTTATATTTATTTCGACTGTCAAGAAAATCACTTATCCTTGCTCCATAATAGGACGTCCATATGCCCTTAACAATTATTCATCTTTGACGACCCATTATTATAGAAAAATGACCAAACCACGTGTACTACGGAAACTAACTTACCGGCCCGCCACGAGGTATTTATAACATGAAATTTGTAACCACTGCTAAATTACACCTAGAAACCACGGACGTATTTTAGTTCTGTTTATTTTTACTTGAACTCTTCCCTAATATTTACCCTACATATTTAATCAAATTGGCCTTTGGCTCGGGACCATGACCAGGATCACCCAATATTTATTAACGCCTAGCTAAACATGCTACGTGAACACGTACAGTGAAAATGTGGACTTTCCAGACCTCCAACCATGGTTGAATCAGGTAAGTATATCCTAACTCATTTCAACATGAGTAACTTTTCCATAGAAAGTCAGAAGATACACT
This sequence comes from Hermodice carunculata, assembly GCA_964020975.1. Classification (NCBI taxonomy): domain Eukaryota; kingdom Metazoa; phylum Annelida; class Polychaeta; order Eunicida; family Amphinomidae; genus Hermodice; species Hermodice carunculata. Next base: position 8,526,346 of record OZ026624.1, on the reverse strand, counting down.
TACCCTTTTCAACACGCTGGCTAAAAGATCCGAAGCCCGCTGTGACCGCTAGACCATACTCCAAAGTTCCACTGTTCTGTTCCACCGCCCAACAGGGAGAGTGCCACTTGTCAATCCGGTCGCACCTTTATTGAGCCGCACGCCTTTGTGATTCCAAATTAAGGGATGTCACAGTGTTATCCACCCTGTCTCAATCCCTTCATGTATGGTCACTAGAGGCCGCTGCAATAAAAAATCACTCTGCAGCATCTCTTTCAATACACAGCAAATCAATATTTGCTACAACGTTTTAAAAACATATTCAAAGTCCTTTAACACTGAATGTGCACCTGACACTGAACTGTATTGGCCAAACACTGAAAATTAGCCCCAAGGCCAGTGGTATCAAATCATTGGACAGTACTGAGCACTAAGCACACCTAAAGCTATACAGGGACAATCTAAAACCGGGTCACTACCGAAATCATGACGGGGACAAACCATCTCCCTCACCTGGTAGGAATACAACAGTTTCGCCCTAAATTGGGATAATAGATTACTCTTTCCCCACATAGAAAAGCCAACACATCTATCAAACTGCCCAACAAAATGGCAATACATATTAGAGGTTAAATGACATTTCAATCAAACACCTTTTCAGCAAAACCAATTTTCTATGAAAACGATGAAGTGCACATTTAGTTTTAATAACTCATAAATGAGCAACATATTCAACACCATTTGTTTACACAAGTCACCTAATACAAAATATGGTAATGAAGAAAATCTAGACAGCTGAAGGTTTTCAACATTTACAACACTTTAAAATCAAATAACAGTGTAAAAGGTCCTAACAAATGCAACATTACAAAGTACCACTTAAACCAAATAAAGGGTAAAACGCTTTAATTTCAAATAATATACATACATATATGTTCAATTGTATTAAACAAATAAAATATATAAGCACTAAAAACGTTAGACGTTTTAAAATAAAAAAACACTTTTCAACAAAATTGAAAAACAAAACAAAGAAAGACCCTACAGAAGACATAGTATAATGCCTTGAATTCATAAAGAGTTAAAAAGTCAAAAAGAAAAGTTTTTATAAATAAATTAGAATCCTCACTATAAACATTATAACCAACAAATTAAGGTTATGCAAACAAAGATCCTTGTAGTATGAATGGTGTGTACATGACACCTTTTGACTAGTTTTCTACATGCACAAGTTGTGAGCAAAGTAATAACAGCATTAGCAAATGCACCCTTAATCAATAGGAAAAAAACAAACCAAAACCACAGAATGCATAACACCAATAATTTAACAAGGTTCAAAGAAATAAATTAAAGTACTTCGTCACTGCAATCAGAACTTCAGGTAACTTCTAAAACCATGGACCTCTGTCGTCGGTCCATGCTGAAACAGACCACAGTATATATAATTGACACATCATCACCAGGAGTAACTAATTTTAGGTTAACTTTATTATTTTACATGCATCAAATGTGTGAGCAGTTACTGTTTTATTATATTTTTCTGTTGGAAGTCATGGTTTATAAGCCTCGTCAACAGGCAATATCACTTAACAGCGAAGACCATGTTGGATCAGAAACGCTCATACAGTTCAAATTCATGCATGTCTTTAATTGTATTCACCATCCTGCCGCTTGCATTTTATTCTTTCATTCGTACTCGGAAGTACACTGTGTAAACAATAACTCAACAGAAGAAGTCAGAATGTCAGTCCAAATCCCAGTGGCCAGGGATTGGCATCACTAAAGAGGTGTGTCATTACATAAATTGCTATATATGTATAAACTGGATTATATCTCATTACATGTCCTTGGAACTCAGATATTAACAAGTATTCAGGTACTCATCCAGTCGACTGTAAATATCAGCATCAACAATTGAATAACAGTATGGGTATCCTACTTTAAATATTCATAAACTCTTATCCATGACGTATTGTATGTCTGTGGTTCATACAGGGACAGATAGTACTGATGTCGCTTATGGGCTTCTGCCTTGACATATTTTACACAAGCACAAAGCAGAGCTAGTCTTACAACACCGTTCACAATTATACACTGGTTGTCTCATATTATCACCCTTCCCATAACAACAGTAGGGGTCATGCTACATCTGGCCCTTCCGTTGATGTTGATGAATCATAACTATGATCAGATTGAGTTTCTTGATTGTCATCCAGAGCTTCCATTTCCATGCAGTATTTCTCATAGTCTGCAGAAATGGAACTAGCATGTTATAAGTTACCCTGGTCTTGTCTTTCACAGCTTTTGATGATTGTTTCTGAGCACGGACAATAACACACTGTTGCGGGTAATCACAGGGGTAATCCTGATATCGTTCACATACGAACAACTGGCACAATCAGATATTCTTCCAATTTAATGAAAAAGATGGATTCCTAATTTTTTAAATAAATGGCATGAATCACTCGAGAAACAGGGGTCTAACAAGCTGTGGACCTGTGCCATGTTTAAAACGGACTTGCACTTTGAACCCGACATACACCATTGAGCGGCTGAATTTGAGCTATAATAGCTCCATACCTGCACATTGTAAAAAATAGCAAATATAGAATGCCCTAACACAACTCCACACAAGCAGCCATGACTTGCTTATTGAAAGGGGAAGATACTGTAGACCAGTGATACCTGCAGACCAACGCCTATGTAAATTTTGTAACTATGGTAAAGTAGAGTATGAAATTCAGTTTTATCTCCGAGTATACTCTGTATGCAGCCGAAAAAAAAACTTTGTCAATTTGTACACCGGAAGTGTCCCAACTTTAGTAGTTTGAATGGGTCCCAAAAGCTCCAATACCTCATGACCTCGGAAGATGATATTATAAAAGAAACTGCAAGATTCTGTTTTCTGGCCTTTAAAAAATGTAAAACCTGCAGTGACGGTCTTGCAAGCTCCACCACCCAAGTCCATGAGCGTGTATTATGGATATTTTGTACATATGTATGTGACTTACAACTTACTTTTCTCTCTCTCTCTCTGTCTCTCTCTCTCTCTGTCTCTCTCTCTCTCTCTCTCGCTATGTCTCTGTCTCTTTTTTTTGGGGGGGGGGGTAATAGGTGCTGTTTCAAAAGTTATAGTGTTCATCCAGTATGATTGTAATGTCAGAACGATATGTTTATGTAGATTTTTGTTGTATAACCCTTTTTTAAATAGGTGCTGTGTTTTCTTCTTCTGTGAAAGTATACTGTCTTTCATGTAGACATTTTGGTTTATTGTATTGCTCAATGTAATTCCACGAGTGACCGCAACAGGGCAGTACTTAGATGAGGCACTCGGCTACTCCAACGGCTGTACCCTCCCCCTCCCCCAGAAGGCAGTGTATGCCAATAAAGTATTCTCTTATTTGATTGGAGCGACCACCGTGTCCTCTGAGAAAACTGACTCATGTGAATATATGGGTTCATCTAGTATAGTACGTATTACTAGGCCAATGAAAAGGTGTGAACAACTGACCTGCAGCCACTCAAAGCGAGGGACAATACACCTTTAAGAAAGAAAACCTTTTTCAACCTTCTCCAAACAAGTCCAACTTTTGACCAGCATTTTTTCAAACACAAAACTAGAAATCCTGGTAGATTAGATCTTTTCTTACAGTGCATTTACATCCAAAGTTTGCAGTTCCTCAGTACTTACAGACTGTAAATCAGATCTAAAAACCTGAAGTTTTAACATGTAAATGAATTGGAATCACGGGGTATTTCACAGTCAATCCTGCACATTAAAAATCATTACATGTTTATTGCTTTATAAGTCGAATATTGAAAATCTCGTTTCCTGTAGCACATTCTTTTTTGGTGCAAGAGTATAATTTCAATTAACATTTAGCAATTTGCAAGTGTTCTTGACAAAAAACAAACAAACAAACAAACAAACAAACAAACAAAAACAAAAACAAAAAAACCCCCCAGGTTTTCAAAATCTCGTTTCCTGTGGCACAGTTTTTTGGTGCAAGAGAATAATTTTAGTTCACATATAGCAATATTCAAGTGTTCTTGACCCCCGCCCGCCCTCCCCCCCCCAAAAAAACAAACAGGTTTTCTTCCTTTCGAAAGTTTTGGTTTTTTTGGGGGGGGGGGGCATATCCCATGCTTTCAAAAACCAGCAGAAATCGCTGCAATGGCTCACGATGACTGAGCAAGGAATCAGTCCCCGTCAATTTTATTCTTAAGCTGACTCTTGTTTATTCGTATTCACTCTGAAAGTCACATCCAATGCATCATAAACTGCACGGTCGTAATAGCGCTAAAGCGTTTATTAATTGAAGATAGTAATTGTGTCGGTCACGGACATCTTAATATTGATCTGAGCTAGTTTTCATCAAAACATTGTCCCTGTATGCATGTAAATGTGTTTCTGGGACACTCCTCCTAATAAACACTTTTGTAAATTAAATTTAGAAATACAGTGGAATAATTAAGGACTAATCATGAACACTATTAAATATTGCAGAAATAAAGAAGGTTTTAATGTCTAAAACAATGTTAATGAAATCATTAAGCCTCTAACCCACATAAATGACCATCTATCAAAAGTGAAAATATGTACAGGAAATCAATGTCTGGTGATAAGAGGGATGTGCACACAGACGTGGCCCTGTTAAGATTTTGCTTGAAAGCTAGCTTTCAGGACATTTGGACTTACATAGCAACCCGATTACTATATACAGTGGTACCTATCTTAAGAGACCCCTCTAATGAGAGACTGCATATCTTTTTAAGAATGCTCTCTCAGAATGCTGCACTATCTTTTCCATGTTGTTGTACATCTCATGAAAGACCACCTATTCTGAGAGACCGCATTTTGATCCGGCATAGGGGCAGTCTCTCAAAAGAGGTACCACTGAACTTACTAAAGCAACATCAAATCAGTTTCACTGTTTTATCACTGGGATGAATACATTATGTATGTCATTGGGTACCATACTTTTGATCTTGCCAAGTTGTACAGTCTAGACTTTGTTCCTAGCTGTGTTTCTTGAACACTCTTTCGTGTATTATTTTAAAAGAATGCTGTGGAATAAGAACTACATGAACTGTCATAATTATTGCGAAAATGGTAAATGCCAAGATCAATGGCCAAAGGGTTTTTTTTACTAAGGCAGCTTCTAAGCCTTTAATTGATTTATGTAAATGACCATCCATAATGTATGTAAACCAAAAGACAATCAATATATATACCTGAGAGTGTAGATATGTACATGGACCATCTTAACCTAATACATGCATTCATATAAACTGTATTGTTGTTTTAATTGGCCTGTACTTGTACATGTATGTGTACCATAACAAAACAAGGAAGTGTCCATATGTATACAGATGCCTATATCAAACATAGCAAATATGTTGCTCTTACCAAACTAGCAACTAAATTGAATAAAAATAAATATTTCAAAAAGAAATATACCAAATATGTTAAAATTTTGTTCCACTGACCTGTAGCACATGTATGCTCATGCAGTCGATCATTTTGTGTAGTCATATAGCCACAACATGTATTGAGCTTGCTAAGAAGTTATATATTTGGAGTAAGTGTTATTTGTTCACAGTTAGATATTCCAGTGAAAATTGATATGCAGGTATCATACATTTAGACTCGGTATACATTAATAACACTTAGTCAGAGTCCTGTTCACAGATTAGTGGTATTTCATGTGCCACGTACTCCACATTGCAAGCTGTTTTGACATTAAGTACTACATGTATTTGGCGATAATATCATTAAATCATTTTGTGATATCACCAAATTGATCATTTAGAGATATTGTTATGTATCTAGTGATATCACTAAATATTTACTGATATGTCTACATGTATGTATTAAGTGATATCTCTAAATATTTAGGGATATCACTAAAAATTTTAAGCAATACATGTATCTCTAAATCATTAAGCAATATTGCCAAATCATTTTAGTAATATCGCTAAATGTAGATGATTTAGTGAAATTGCTAAACAATTTAGCGCTAAATGATTTAGTGATATTGCTTAACTTTTTGGCAATATCGCTAGATAATATATTTAGTGATATCCGTACATGTGTTTCCACATCATGTTATACTTTCATCCAATATGGCTGCCGATGTAAAGGGTAGTGTGGCGGCTTCATCCTCCCAAATTGTCCTGTCAAAAATTAATCTTTGTATTCATATAGGCTACCAAAAGTTACATAAGATGGCTGAGTTAGATATGGCCAAGGTGTTTCTTGTGAATGCATGCTGACTATTAATTTTGTCCTCAAATTTACTGGTTAGGCCTACAGGTCCAACATACTGTGCTCGCTTCTTCACACCAAATCCTATACAAGCTAGTGCATTTCAATTACCTAGCATGACCAAATTGTACTTATATTTAGTGATGCCATTTTAGTCATTTTGTGATATCGCTAAATATTTTAGCAATATCGCTAAATCATTTTAGCAATATTGCTAAATGTCTTATTTGGCAATAATTCTCAAATATTTAGTGATATATCAGTTACAGATATCTCTAAATTATTTAAAGATATAACTTAATGAATTAGAGATATCATTAAATGAGACCATTTAGTGATATTGCTACATGATTTAGTGATATTGCCAAATGATTCAGAGATCTCAATAAATGATTTGGTGATATTGGTAAATGATTTTGCAATATTGTTAAATGATTTAGATGTACATGTGTATTTATACTTTATTCTATGTTGGGGAGTTCAATATGGTCTTTGCGAAATGAAATAAAATCACAATTGGAAAGTTTCTCGCTCTCTCTCTCTCCCTGTCTCTCTCTCTCTCTCTCTCTCTCTCTCTCTCTCTCTCTCGCCCCCTCCCCCTGTGGTTGGAAACTTCTTTCTATTCTTCAGAAAACAGTGGAGTTGGTAAGGAATATAAGGTTCTTGTAATGCAAACATGTAAGTAAGGATCTTGTATCATTTCTTATGTGGAGACTCATTTATGTATTTACCATGTTTACATATATGGTAAGGTCACAGGTATATGAGCTTTGATTTATCATAGGTTTAATAATGGGTGAGTCCCATCAATTAATAGCCAATGTTTAACTTGGCAAGCAGTTGTCTATTTTATATTCATGTATAGTTGCAAACTGCAAGGCATGAGAACTAGGAGGTGTGTGAGTTTTGAAACACATCATTAAACATATGTTATAGTGCACAATATCTCAAGACACTGATTAATTTAATGTAAGTGGACAGAATGCAAGTTTGGTGACAAAACACTAAATGAAATAATTTTTAAGTTGAATAATAAATAAAAAACACCTTTGGAAGCAGAGTGTAATACATGCAGTTAAAAGTTTAACAGGTATGCAAATTCATTTTTAGCTAAGCTGACTTGTCAGTCAGCTGAGCTTATCTTATGGTCCTCCGTACACATATTGGAAACACTATAGTCTGTATTGAATGAAGAATATTTCAAAGGTTGAGAGGACCAGTCTAAAACCACCAGTTGCCTTTTGTGGGTCACTGTCTGTCTCAAGTCAGGAGTGAAATTTGTTTCTCGACATTGGTACTGGAAGATGAATGTTGATGCTTTGGTAACTCTGGAATCTCTTTGCTGTCATTGTTGGGTTTGATATTAATGAACATGGGTCATGTTTTTCTACATAAGTTTGTCATATTCGAGATGTCCGTCTGTAAACTTTTGCTCGTTAGCGCGATACCATCCACAGTTTTCACGTTAGCCCAATATAACTTTCAGGACTTATAGGGTGTATGAAAATCTCGGCCAAATTTGATGTCGGTGGCGCCACCTACGTTATAATGTAAAATAGGGGTCAAAATGTGAAAATCTTGTGAACACTCTAGCATCTTTAATTTTTGGGGGATCTTTCCTAAATTTGGTGGGATTGTGGGGGAGGTCAAAGTCTAGGTTGCTAATGATACTGGTAGCGCCACCTGTAATTTGACAGAAATTATGAGCCAAAATGTATTTTAAGACGTAAAATTCCATAGTTGGAAAATCAGTTTTATTACACTTTCCAAATTTATTTGATATATAGACCATGGCCTAAGGTAGAATGTTATGTAATATCAGTGACCTTGACCTTATTTCTGTGAGGTCACCATGCCTGTAAAGTTAAAAAGCTGATTTTGTAATGGCAGGGTGTAGCATGGACATCAATGGCAAAGAGAATTGAGCCTTCAGATCAAAATTGCACTTGATTACATATTACATAAAAGTGTGCTTGGTGAACTGCTTTTTGGGTCACTGTAACCCAGTAGTTATGGAGTTTGTTGCTTGTCCAAGTTTATTGTTTTTCCTCAATCAGTCAAAAAACTATGACCCGATTTGAACAAACAGACTATATATGGAAAGCTGGATGTTGGGCGCATATTTTGAACGTGACAATATTTTTATCCAAGTTTTAGGTCAAGATCAAATGGCCAGTTTGAATATTGGGGTCATCTCGTGAATGCTCTTCGCCCCACAATTCTTGAGATAGGCCCATGTAACATTTCGGAGTAATTAAGTGTATAAACATCTTTGTCAACATCGATGTTGGTGGCGCCACCTATAATATTATGTAATATAGAGGTCAAAATGTGAAAATCTTGTGACCGCAGTACTGTCCACAGTTTTCGAGTTAGCCCAATATAACTTTCAGGACTTATAGGGGGTATAAAAATCTAGGTTCTTTTCGATATTGGTGGCGCCACTTACAATATTATGCCACATAGGGGTCAAAATATGAAAATCTTGTACACACTCTAGCATCCTTAATTTGTGGCAGATCTTCACCAAATTTGGCGGGATTGTGTAGCAATCAAAGTCTAATTTGGCAATGATGCTAGTAGTGCCACCTATGATTTAATGAAAATTATGAGCCAAAATGTGTTTTAAGATAATAAATTCCATATGGTGAAAAGTAATTGGATTAGACTTGCCAAATTTATAGGATGTATAGCTGTCCAAAGCTGGAACTTTATATAATATCAGTGACCCTAATATATTTTTGTGAGGTTACCATGCCTGTAAAGTTGAAAGAGATGATTTTGTAATGGCAGGATAGGATGTAGCTTGGACTTTAATGGCAATGTCAGCACAGCACCAGGCAAGCCTATGGGCCTCTTGTATAACATAATCTGGGTGTCCTGGGTCTTCTGTCCCAAGGTCACTGAGGACATAAAGGACTCACTCATTGTTGTCTTGTACATGCAACAATATATTTACCACAGGAGATGCACAAATAAGCTATGATTACATGTGGAGCAAAGTACTATCTAGTGGACAAATTTTACATTAAGCTTTATATGTTCAGAAGCCACTTGAGGGCTCACAGCTTCGATATGAAATGCTGCAATATAGCCACTATGCCAGCAGAACATCAGGCCTGTGGGCCTCTTGTTTATTTTGTAAAAGTACATACAATATACCATATAATAAGGTGGCCCAGGCGACTACATTACTTCAATGTTCCAGCACGGGTCTCCTTAAAAGGCTTGGTTAATACATGTATATCAATTGTCTACATTTCCTATGTATTGAAATTGATATGGTCAAATAAAGTGAAATTGAATCTTGAATCTTTAAAGAATCACCAAGAACAGAACTCAAAACTTATTTATTTCAGCCAATCAATACAGATATGTTATCAATATGAAGATACATAATTATAGATTAATGTGGCCAGGGAGACTCCTATTGAGACAAATACATGTCACTCTCATAGGAGCCACCCTATTAAGCCTTAAACAATTAAAAGAATATAGATGGCAATTACTTAAACGGTGAACGTCGAAAGAAAGTTCAGTTATAATACAAATTACATACAGAATGTGGGTGGGAAATAAAATTATTGCTCATTTTGACAAACATAGCGCTGATATATATATTCAACTAAGTTGATAATTGTTCAAAAAGTTATTTTCAATATTCAGTAAACAACCTTGTAAACTATGAGTATGCATTTTTTCTATAACATATATTACTATCTAATTGATTCATTATGATTGGAATATGTCAAAGATTAAACTTTGTAGTATTAAAGTCTATTCTAGCATAAAACTGGTTCTTTGAAGGAATATTTCTCACCTTTATTGTAATACTAAACACTGCCGGCTAGATGTAGCTTTCAATGGTGAATATGTGGCTTATGGATTTTTATACTTATGCTAGCAACCCTTTCACATCAACAAAACATGAATGCAGACACTAGAAAAGCTCTCCAGAAGGAGAGAAATATTTAACATAAGGAAGAAAATGCTTTACACCAGCCAAAACCATCTATTTATACACACATTCATGTGCACCAAGAATAATTTAGAAGAATTCTTTACCACCTCAAATATTAAATTCACTAATTCTTCATAGCAAATAATGGTACATTTATCTCTCTATATGAAATTTTTTAGAATACATACCTTTTATCTGATCTTAACAGTACTTGCACACACAATTTCATCAAATTAATTATTCAAATCCCCGTCCCTGGGCAACTATATACGGAAAAAAGCTGGTTGAGAGTTTCAAAAAGAAGCAGCAGTACAAGTTTAATTACCCGCCCAAACCTTTACTATACACTTTTAACATTATAAAGACAATTTCTCAAGAAAGTTCGTGAAATTGTATGCATTATAGGTTTTGGCAACCACACATCAGGTACCTTTAACAACATATAGTACTCTGTGGCATACAAATGTATTTTACCACTCAATAGACACCATGAACATTACATGGACAGTAATGACCAGTAAACTTCACACTCTTACTGTGCTTCCACACATGTACTGTATATATATATATATATATATATATATATATATATATATATATATATATATATATATATATATACATACATATATATATATATATATATGTATATATACATATACAATGTAGTATTACCCAGACAAAAATATTCTTTAAGAATTCGCTCTAACAAATAACCAATAATTCTGCAATAATTTACTAATACAAAATAATAAAAATTCACATGTAAATGAGTGAAGGAGTCACTCTTGAACAAATCACTAATAAATCACTTTACTAAATTATTGATTGATCACTTTGACAAGTCATGAATAAATCATGATTTGGTATCAAAACACGAGAAAATTTCACATGCAAATGACTGAACGATTCACTCTTTAACAAATTTCTGAAAAATTAACAATAATTCACTATTGTTAGGCATTTTCCAAATCACTTTTGTTGAATAATGTGGGATCATTATAAAGAGAATTGTTAGGTAAGTAAAAAATAAAAAGACACGTTTTACCTTCTGCATATAAAGTGCTGGAGGGTACATTGTCCTCCCCTGTGTCTTCTGTCTGTCCGTCCATCCATCTTGGTGATGTTACCATGATACTCAACAAAAATATTAACCATAGCTGCACCAAATTTTTGTAACAGAAGAACCTTGTGATGGACCATGTCCCTGATAAAAACCAGCTTTAAAAATTTTAAAACCTTTTTATTAAACTTTTAACCAGAGCTTCCTCTTTGTATTTATAAACTTTGTATCAAACTTTAAAGTATTTATTCGAAGGCCGTCAGAGTGGTGCAGAAGGGGATGACGTTACCACAATATCTCAACAAGGATCCATGGCAGCTTCACCAAATTTTCATCAGAGATGCATATTATAATGGACCATGTTCCTGTAGGACACCAGCATCCTCTTGTTATATCTGAACTTGTCATGCAACTTTTGAAGTATTTATTTGAAGGCCGTCTGAGTGGCACACAAGTAGACAATCATGTTACCATATTATGTCTCAAGAAGCATAAGGATTTATCACAGCTTCATCAAATTTTTGATGCATTTATTCTATACTATCGCACCCATATTATGGTTTACTGAATTGGTGGGCTGTCCACGCAGGTCTAACCTAATTCCCTATATCAGTGTACACACTTGGATATACATGTACCTGAGAAAGTCTGACCTTACTGCACAAATTGAATGTATTAGAATCGAGAAGATGTAAATAAATGTAAGACTTAAACCATGAAGCTATTTATAAAATATATGAAGATTTACATACCTTGAATCCTCTATCAATCTGCCTACTTTGAAATGACAGATTTCCTTCACAATTCACAAATGCATGTACAGTGAAACCTGCTTTGAAAGGCCACTGTGAGGAAAGACGACCTGCCTTTTCATACCATATTTATCATGTCGCTTTTGCTATCTTTCACATGTTATCACACCTGTCTTGAGAAATCACCTGCCTTACGTGACCACTTTTTGGCCTGCCCTAGGGGTGGTCTCTCAAAACAGGTTTTACTGTATTGACAAATTATGTACAGCAACCTTGACCTATGGAAAAAATATCAGTGCATGAACTCATTGTGGCTGAATTTGCCACGAATTGTGCATTGTTGGATGTATAAAATAGCATCAACCAATTCACTAATAATTCATTATGAACACATACTATTAAAGTCTATCAAATCATCAATAATTTACTTTGAAGATTTTCAAAGTCCATCAAATCACCAATTATTCACTGTGCCCTATTGTCCAGATGTAGAGTTTAACAATTCACTAATAATTCACTTCTCATACAAGATAAACAAATCACCAATAAAACATTTTCACAAAGTGAATAATTGATAATTTGTTTCAAGCCAGTACTGCAAAAGCAATTTGATACTTTGATGTGCCTGGTGGTAATCATTGAGTTGGGACCTGTTCTTCATAAATAATCCATTATTTTTCTATATAGTACATGTAGTTGATATTTAATTGATTTTTTTTTTCAAGAAATACAGGCACCATGTTGAAAAAAATGCTTTGCTCATTTATTTCATGTGGGATTAAGATACATGTATCTGTAAACATGTATATATAAATATGTATACATGTAGATGTGTATGCATCCATATGTATAGGCTCTCCAATAGTTGCTCATCCACACAACCCAAAATGGCACCTCCCTGAAGTGGGCATTTTCCTCTGGTCCCAAGGGTGCCCACTTTACGGAGGTTTTACTGTGTGTACATGTATGAATGGTGTGGAAGCATTTGAACCCAGAACTTGGAAGAAATCCCATACACCATAGACAATTACACAAAGGAGCTAGGGCACACATCCAAAGTTACAACAATTCCCGAAAGACAGGTCACAACTTAGCAATGCTTATGGACATCTTAAATGCAAATATACATGTAAGAAGGTTTCTTGAAAATGCATACCTTATCAATCTTCTTTTTCTTTACACATGTATTTGCCTTGTTGTCAACAGTCTGGACATCATATACAATACAAGGCCAATTGAACAGTTTCCAAGAAGACAGCATCTCCACATTCCACAGTTCACTAAACTTAGTATGTACATGTATGTGCTTGTACCTGGGCCACACTCCAAAAACAAAAAAAACAAACAAAAAAAACAACATTTGTGTTGCAATAAAAACATATACTCCCAATGCCTGCTTTATTTACACGCAATATTAAATGGATTTCTCACTGGTTCCAGATTTAAATTCAATTTCAATTTTAAAGTTTTTATTTCAGGGCAGCAGCACATATGAGAAAAAAATATACAAAACTTTACAAGTACACAATCATATCAAAAACAGTCAGTCATGGATCATCGACGATCCATGAGTCAAAGTAAGATTCCAGGGCATGGAATCCTAGTATACATGTATGTATATGTATAATTATGCATTATGGGTCATTCCCTGATAACAATTAAGGTTCCATCTGGTTCTGAGTTCATTAGAGAATTTCATGCCACTGGAAAATATTATACTAAGTGAAACATTGTCACTACCAGCCAGGCGCTGTTCTTTACTAAACACATTTTTTCTTACTAATATCTAGAAGGACAGTACAGTGTACATTGTTTCTCACAAATACTTCACTTATGCTACATCATGCGGGCAAGTGGAAGAATCTTCTAAATGCATTGTTACAGCGTATATGCAGCCTTTACCCATTGTATCTATATATGTTGAAGAAAAATTTGACCACAAATGTAACTATGCAATATACTAAAAGTTGTTGTCTTTTCACATCATAGATACAGGAATGAAACTTCCGCGTAAGTATATTCACCAGACTGAGTGCATATATACCCATTACTGTCTTGACAGGACATATCTATATTGTCCGAACCATATTGACTAATGAAGAACCCAAGAATTTTCTGATACTCCTTGTACTCAATAGTTTTCACATTAAGTGATACAGAAGGAACTACCATGAGTTTGAAGTTCTTGTTTGAAAGAACAAACATTCAGACTTCTCGGAACTGAAAATAATCCACGTGTATTCTGCATAAGACGAATACACGTCAATCAAGACTTGCAAACCTTTAGCAGAGGGGCAGAGCAATGTTAAATCATATCAGCATACATTATGTGATTTAACCACACACTATGCTACATCCAGCTCCACACATAGTTATGTGTGAAACTTATTAGTAGAAAGGACAGAAATATGAAATTGCATACTTTTTAAACTCCAAAATACATGAATTTCACTGCTTCAAAAAAAGTGTATATTTATCATATTTAACCCATCAAGGATTTTATTTTCTGTTCTTAATTGGTACCAAACTTGCATTTTCTCTACACACATTAAATTAATTAGAGGGTCAAGATAAATTGAGCACTGTAACATATGCATATAATTACATGTACGTGTATGTATTTCAAAACTGCAAACACCCGAAAGTTCTCATGCTCCATGGTTTACAAACATACATGAATATTACAGAGACAACTGCTTGCCAGTTTACTGGCTTTAATGCAAGGACCCACCAATTATTGTTCCGCGCCACCAAAGGTGGTATAGGGGACATAAGAATAGTAGGGATAGGGGCTGTCGGTCCATCCATCCGTGCCTTCTGGTGTCTGTTGTGTCCATCACATCCCTCGTCTCCATCATGTCCGATAACTTTCCACGTTATTATTCAATTGCCTTCAAAGGTGGTCAGAGTATGCATCTAGGTCCAACCTTGGGTGGAATTGTTTATGGGTGACCTTGACCTCAAGGTCACCCATGCATACATGGGTATTGATTACTTTGTAGGTGAATGGGGATTGCTGTGGTAATTCACATTTTCTGCTTCTTCTCCAAAACCGTCAACCAGATTCACTTCAAACTTGGTGAGGATGTACTTTGGTTGGGTTTCTACCAAGTCCTTTTTAAAGGTCACAGTCCAGTGATTTTTGAATTTTTAAGGGTCAGCCCCATAGGGAGGAGCCTTTCTGTTTTTGGGTTGTCTGTCCATCCTTATGTCCGTCCATCGGGATGTCCTTCTATCCAGATGTCTGTCCGTCCATCCGTCTGGAGGTGCACATTCTCGTTACCGTGACATCTACAGAATGCCTCCACGTATTTTGCTTACTTTTGGCAATTAGTCTTATCTTACCTGGCAAGATGAACTAATTTCAGCAAATGGCAGCCTATTTATATGCTCGTTAGGGCTTGTTACCACAATATCTCCAGAATGCTCCAATGTATTTTACTCAAATTTGGCAGTATGCTTATCTATCATGCCAAGATGAACATATTTCAGTGTCACCATGATGTAATTTGCGCAAATGGCGGACCCTTCAATCAATGCTTGCATTGAAGGTATGCCTAGTTAATGAAGTTTTTGTAGATTTTTTTTCAAAATCTCAAAAGATCCTCTTCTGTGAAACCACTGGGTAAATTGCATAGGGACACTTCTGGGTACCCCTAGACCTTAATTTGTTCAACAGGTGGTGCTGTGATTCTTTTCCTTTCTTTATGAATTTTTGTGTTTTTGCTATTTTAACTTCTCCAAAACTGTCTCCCAGATTACTCTAAAACTTTGCGTAAATATTCCTTGTAGAATTGTTACACAAATTTAATCACCAGGTGCCATTGCTGTGGATCCCTGATTTTTAATGATTTTTTCAAGTCTGGCACTTACCAGTTAATGGATACATTCCTATTGATGTAACTAGTATGTAAGTGAATGGGGATTGCTGTGGTAATTAACATTTTCAAATTGAATCTTCTCCAAAACCGTCAGCCAGATTCACTTGAAACTTGGTTGGGAGGTACCTTGCATGTACGTTTACAACACATGATATAATGTGGTGGGGGACATTGATCCTTTGGATCATCCAGCCAAACCTATGATATATCAAACCTCATGTACCTGTTACTTTAAAATACATGTACATGTAATAGCCCAAGAAAATCATACAGGTACTTTATGCACTTCATCGTCTGGATGCATGAAGAGAGTTGCTGCAGGTTCAACCCCTATTAAAAGTTCAGCAGTCATCCTAGAATAGATTATGAAAATAAATACTTTGACCAAACTATACAGAAGTCTCGCCTCTCTGCCCCCCCCCCCCCCCCAGCACTCCTGAAATGTAGCTATAAAGTTATAAACTTTTTTGACGCACTTAGAAATAAGCAAGTCCTAGCTATGTGCTGTAAATATTTACTAACCTGTGAGACGCATGGCTTTACAAGCCCATAGAGAGGGGCAAGTCTTCACAAAGAGCTGAGAATGAAGCTAAGAATTACGAAAACATATTCCCATTAAAAGCCTAACCTCAGAAACCCAGTTTGCCTGTCATGCCAACAAAAAGTAGTTGTGTATAAATGAAAGACATGGCAAATATGCAAAAATTGAACTGCTGCAACCCAAGCAGAGGAATGATAAACAAACAGAAAAGATATAAACAGATATGTACACAACTAACAAACCTACCTTCTTATTGCAGACTTTATATATTTGCATTTGTGGAGTAAATATGCGTGTATTACATTATCAAAACAGTTATATATATGGACTGCTTGATTTAACATAAAAATTTCACAGCAGGACCATTCAAGGTATGAGTACAACACCACCAGGGTTTTTTTTAGACAAGTTGTCATGATACAAAATACTGGATTGGTGTCATATGTGCAGAAGCCATACTACCGCTCTGTCAACTGTTCTGCACATGGTAGACTTGCTATCTTCATATGCATGTGTGTAGATCTCAGTATCAGTATCCCTCTGTGGAATTACCTGACGTGTGTAGTTAACCTAGATGTTCAAATTTTAAATCAGAAATTTTCCTCTTAACACCACCAAGTCTCACAATGACTGCTTCTGCCGTGGCCCACCTTTCCTCAAACTGTTCATCACTTAGTCGACAGTTGTTACTGTGAGCTAGGTTGTCTCTAAGTTTAACCAGCCGGAGTAGATCAGCTGCCTGGGTCAGGTCAGATGGGTCCAGTTGCCCAGACCAGCCATTCTGTGGTGGAGGGAAGCTATCAAGCAGTTTGCTGAAGACAGATTTAAGCGTAGTCAATTCAAGATCTTCCAGTTGGACTGAGCCTGACTCAGGGTACAGCAACCTATGGATCCATTTCTCCCGACCTCGAAGCCTCTCACGAAACACATCGCTATTCTCCAGCAACCAATCCTGCAGGGTTTGAGGACTTAAATGCTTCCCCAGTATTCTGCGTGGCATCTGTGGTCCATACTCAATTACCAGCTTCTGGTATCGAAAGAAATTGGTATTTTCTCTCTGGTGCAGTTGTCTAAGTGTTTGGAAGACTGAAAGAGATGTGTGGATCATTATAAGAAAAAGGTCACAAAAGTAAATTTATAAAGGTCAGTGATATTTGTAAATTGTATATTTGATATATACTTTGCAATAGTACATGCACACCTTTGAACATTTGCTTTTGTGATTAAAACATATAAAAGGAGCCATGGTTCCTGCCCTACACACATTGCATCCTTCTATACTTAACACCAGAATGGAATGGTGTAAACATCCTCACTTGGCAATTGCTTGTTACAATAGTTGCACTCCAACAACAGTTCAAAGTGCATCAAAGATAGAAGTTTGGATGCTGTGCTGCTGCTTTTTATCATCAAGACAAGTCCCAAACCAAATTGGCCCGGAGGATTCATTTTTCTAATGGTTCATCCTACCAGTACAACCTGCCTGTAAGAGTTTACGATGTCATGTTCTCAGTACCAGCCTTGTTATCCCTATTTGTTTTTCTGTTATTTTTTCCAGAGCTGCTGTAATAACCGAGTTCTGCATCCAACTCCAGATGAGCCGATGTGGCTGTGGATAGCATACACGCACAGCGTATCTACAACATGTACCTTACATGTATGTCAAAGAGTTCTTGGGCCTCCAAATGGATGGGCCTTAGGGGCCTACCTGTTTGCAGACTATTTGGTTCCCGGCCCATGTGAACATTAGAACCCCTCAGAATAATTGATAATGAGGCTTGTATTATATACAGTGATCCCCTCTTATAAGGCCACCCCAAATGCAGTCAAAAAGTGGTCTTATAATAGGGGTGGCCTTTCTTGAGGGGGAGAAAATAATGGAAATACCATACTTTCTGCACAAGAATGCTGGCCTTTCAAGAGGGGTGGCTTCTGGTGAGAGGGGCCTTATAAGAGGGGGGACCACTGTACATGTACATGTATCTATGTGGAATTATTTTTCAGTATTTGGGTCTTTTCGCCCAGAACCACTTCCTCGTAGTCATTACCCTATTCCATTGTCCAAACTCTTGACAGTACTTAAGCTAACCTGTCACTGTCAATAGATAGAAATTATGTCTGTTCTAATGGCTTCCCTATATTGTTGCTTTTATATATTCCAGTGTTAGTTTAAAGTTTTTACATGTACTATATATTTTCCCAATTACATTTCTCTTATGGTTGCTTGAAAAATTTTGACCTAAGATTTGCTAAATTGTTGCCGGGATGTATTGCATTGTCACTTGCTTTATTTGGGAACTGCCAAAGAACAGCATTTATAAGTTTACAAGATAATATTCTTTTCAAACCTTGGTCATCAATACCATCTTTGGCTGGCACCGTGTGTTATATTAATCTTCTTAAACAAGGAATCTTCAGTAATACATGGGCACCTGCTATATCTAAAACTACATATTTTCTTTTTGTATGTACATGTATGCACGTGTATGTGTATGTATATGTGTGTATGCTGGTTTTCAAAAAGGATACTCAAGAATCAAGAATTGACAATAATATTATGTTTAATTTAATGGCAATGGCTCAGATATATTTATCAAAAAAGACAATGAGGTGCTACTTCTTTTAAGTTGAAGATTCATAGGCATTTGAAAAAGAAGTTGAACGTAAGAATCTTCACCCCCCCCAAGTTGCGACAGGAATGCATGGAAAAATCTATTGGATTTTGTACAATGTCATGGATCAATGTAGGTAGCATTTCAAATATTTGATAAAATGATAACACCAATTTTACTTAATGGTAGTGAAATATGGGCCTTTAAATTATCACCACGACTAGAGAGTGTGCAGATTAAATTGTGTAAAAAGTTGTTGCTGTTTGGTGTAGAATAGCACTGACAAGATTGTGTTGTTCTTCATGTTGTTAAAATATAGAACAGGGCAGGAGAGAAGGTCTAGACAGAATAGACAAACTTTGTAAATTGTGTTTACTTTATCTGAGTTAAAATTCCATAGAAGTGAATTTTATTTTATAACTGAATGTAAATTGTATGAACAACTGTGGAGCTCTTTATTACCAAAATGCATACTACTGAATATAAAAATAAAAAAATTAACAGAAACAATGTCATCTTGCTGAGTTAATTTGTGAAGTATTTAAGAAAAGAGGTGATTATATGTCACACTGAAATCTTTGTTTTATTCTAATTTTCAAGTATTCCACTATGGGCTAGAAGCCTTTGAAATATCTTTCCATGAGGATTATAAAATGTGTATTCTTATTATGATTACAAATACATACAAATGAAGCACCCATTACTAATATGAAAAATGTTACCTTTTATGGAGTATTAGAAAGTTACCCCTTACCTTTTCCTGGAGGATAAACCATGTGTGCGTCTATAGGCTCGGCAGTGTCCACACACTTGTCACAGGGGATTTCTTTGTAAGGACAGGCTTCATACAGCCACCTGTCTGTGTGTAGTTCTGGGTCTGGCAGCATCTTCCTGGTACAGCCTGGACATGGCACAACTTTACTGAAGATCAGGCCAGGCCACAAGTCGAGAAGAGCATCCATCTCTCGCAGTATGGGAAGTAGAACTTGCCACATTGTATTAAGATTTTTGCCACGAATGTACACTAGAACAGCCTCATTTTCATTCTCAGTGATCAGTTTTAATAGTAGTTTGATACCTGGCCCTGTTGTAGCAAACAGTCCATTCTTCCATTCATTGCTCTGATTTACATATGTCTGAATCCTGACACAGAGGGAAGTGAGCAGTGTTGGTGGAGCCCATCTGCGGAACTCAACCTTGATGGCAATCTGTTGTTCCCCAGTTGGAATATATGCTGGCCATTGCTGAGCAAGAAGAGCTGGTTCGTCATCTCTCAGAAACCAGGGGATCCTTATCTCCTCCACCTTGGACATATCTACACAATTGCCTTGCCTTGGAAAGATGTAGCCCATGTCAAACTTAACCATAAGCATCACCAGCAGTTCAAATGCAGTTTCATTTGGAGTGAAGTCCTTCCAGATGCATTGAAGCAACTCTTTTGTCAATTTCCCTGTTGAATGGAGGTCTTTTTTCACTTGGGAAAGCTCTGCATTGGTGAATTTGCTGAAACGTGGGTCTGTGTTGGACAGTTGTTGATTCAGATCATGAGAAATGAGTGCCTTGAAAATTTCAATGAGCTTATTGGGCTGATTGAAGACAATTTTCCTCAGAATGTCATTATCCTCATACCACAGAATGTGGCTGCTAAGTTTCAGGTAGCGGAGGGCTTCTGTGATGAATTTGACTTCAGTCTTCAGCTCAGCTTGGATGGCTAGTTGTCTCACAGTGTCCCATGGTAGCCAGGGGGTCAACTCTTGTTGACTAGCTTCTGCTGACAGTAGATCCCTGAAGTGATGCCAAGTGAATGGTATGTCTTTAGTAGGAAACTGAGTTTCATCCTCAAGGATGGGCAATATTTTCTTTCCAGCAGCCTTGATTCCTTCAAATGTCTGGCAGCTCACTGCAACAGTCTCTTGGATTATGCTAGGTCTCTGTCTAAGCATTTCCTGTAGTTTGTTATAGTTTTGTTGGCGACTTTTCATATCTTTCTTTCTGCGTTCAATTTGTTCCTTTTTGATAGCTTCTTCTTTGTTACATTGATCAAGTACCTCTTTCAATATTTGTCTGGCATGTCTGTCAGTACATTTGTCTTTGTGAGTTCCCACTAGAAGTATTACAGCATTTGGAATGGCTTCCGCTATCATTTCTATCCACTGCCCAACCATTAGTCTGTATTTAGCTGGTTTATATATGTCTAGGCGAAAGATGACCAGAAATAATGAATTTTCATTCAAGAAAAACACAGTGGTTATATTATAACAAGCATGGCCACCAAAGTCACAAATTTGTATATTGATGTATGGATAAGGTTTGTTTGTAGTGCCCTTCACCCATATGTGTTTTTCCATACCATGTGTGCGGTCCTCAACATTAGTCAGATGTGGCATGCCAGAAAGCAGGCTTTTCGTGAGGCTGGTCTTACCTGCTGATGTGTTGCCCAAGAACATAATGTTTCTATTATTATTTGGGGTACTTTCTTTATGCCGAATCTCCTGAAGGTAATTGAATATTGCATTCATACCAGACTGTAAAACAGAATCAGGGATGTTTCATGTATTGTACTCAGCATTTAATTCTTTAAGTCTAGTACACTTAAGGATTTCAAGTGGTAAGTTTTTCAAATTGTTGTGGGAGACATTGAGTTCACTGAGCCAACTAAGCTCTCCAATTTCCTCATGAATATACAGCAGCTGATTGTTGGATACGTTTAGTGTCTTCAGTTGTTTGCATTGATACAGTGACTGTGGCAAAGAAAACAGTTTGT
Organism: Hermodice carunculata; assembly: GCA_964020975.1. NCBI lineage: Eukaryota > Metazoa > Annelida > Polychaeta > Eunicida > Amphinomidae > Hermodice > Hermodice carunculata. Next base: position 8,504,525 of record OZ026624.1, on the reverse strand, counting down.
TTCCACTTACATGTAAGTTCTGCAGACAGCTTAAGCAACTAATGTCCTCATGCAGAGAGTGGAGTTGATTGTGAGATGCATCTAGTGTCTTCAGTTGTTTGCATTGATACAGTGACTGTGGCAAGGAAGTCAGTCTAATTGATCTTACAGTTAAGTTCTGCAGACAGCTTAAACAACCAATGTCCTCATGCAGAGAATGGAGTTGATTGTGAGATACATCTAATGTCTGCAGTTGTTTGCATTGATACAGTGACTGTGGCAAGGAAATCAGTCTGTTTAATCTTACGTTTAAGTTCTGCAGACAGCTTAAGCATCCAATGTCCTCATGCAGAGAATGGAGTTGATTGTCAGATACTTCTAATGTCTCCAGTTGTTTGCATTGATACAGTGACTGTGGCAAGGACGTCAGTCTGTTTGATCTTACATTTAGGTTCTGCAGACAGCTTAAGTAACCAGTGTCCTCATGCAGAGAATTGAGTTGATTGTGAGATACATGTAATGTCTCCAGTTGTTTGCATTGATACAGTGACTGAGGCAAGGAAGTCAGTTTGTTGAGGTATACCTGTAAGTTCTGCAGACAGCTTAAGCAACCAATGTCCTCATGCCGAGAATGGAGTTGATTGTTTGATACGTTTAGTATAGTGAGCGTTTTGCATTGATACAGTGACTGTGGCAAGGAAGTCAGTTTGTTTTTACTTACATGTAAGCTCTGCAGACAGCTTAAGCAACCGATGTCCTCATGCAGAGAATGGAGTTGATTGTGAGATACATCTAATGTTTTCAGTTGTTTGCATTGATACAGTGACTGTGGCAAGGAAGTCAGTGTGTTTAATCTTATATTTAGGTTCTGCAGACAGCTTAAGGAACCGATGTCCTCATGCAGAGAATGGAGTTGATTGTGAGATACATGTAATGTCTCCAGTTGTTTGCATTGATACAGTGACTGTGGCAAGGAAGTCAGTCTGTTTGATCTTACATTTAGGTTCTGCAAACAGCTTAAGGAACCAATGTCCTCATGCAGAGAATGGAGTTGATTGTTTGATACGTTTAGTATAGTGAGCGTTTTGCATTGATACAGTGACTGTGGCAAGGAAGTCAGTTTGTTTTTATTTACATGTAAGCTCTGCAGACAGCTTAAGCAACCGATGTTCTCATGCAGAGAATGGAGTTGATTGTGAGATACATCTAATGTTTTCAGTTGTTTGCATTGATACAGTGACTGTGGCAAGGAAGTCAGTGTGTTTAATCTTATATTTAGGTTCTGCAGACAGCTTAAGGAACCGATGTCCTCATGCAGAGAATGGAGTTGATTGTGAGATACATGTAATGTATCCAGTTGTTTGCATTGATACAGTGACTGTGGCAAGGAAGTCAGTCTGTTTGATCTTACATTTAGGTTCTGCAAACAGCTTAAGGAACCAATGTCCTCATGCAGAGAATGGAGTTGATTGAGACATACATTTAATGTCTTTAGTTGTTTGCATTGATACAGTGACTGTGGCAAGGAAGTCAGTTTGTTTCCATTTACACATAAGTTCTGCAGACAGTTTAAGCAACCAATGTCCTCATGCAGAGAATGGAGTTGATTGTGAGATACATCTAATGTCTTTAGTTGTTTGCATTGATACAGTGACTGTGGCAAATCTCCCAGGACATTACCAGAGATATACAACTCCTGAAGCCAGTTTAAATGACTAATGTCTTCAGGTAGGGACTGCACTGACCCTTCAAAGCTAGGAAATGTGGCCATCGAGGGTGTAATAATCAAGGCCTGAAGCCAGTGGCAGCCAGTGAGTGATGAAAGCACATCTGTGAGGTCCTGAAGGCTAATTTTTATTCTCCTCACATCATCCAGCTTTATGTACTTTTGTGGCAGCTGATGGTGTTCATTGTCCCTCAGCCATGGGAACACGGCTGCTATGCTTTCCTCAACACCTTCTGCCACTAACATAGGATTTTCCTCAGTCCAGTCAATATGATCAACAAGCTGCCTAACGTGGTCCTCATCAGCGGCTGACACTGAAGTCTTGTGTTCCATCATTCACGACAATTGTGCTCATTTACATGTTTATGTTTGACCTTTGAAATATGTGGCACATACAGCCTAGTGCCAGTACACAATCAGTATTATGCTATCTATGTCTTGCAGACTCTAGATACATATACTGTAACCACAGCAATGCCTCCTACAATGTTTGATGGGACAAATCATCAGACCTTCAGTAGCTATCACTCCTGGTCTCATGTTGTAGGGGTTTTTTGTGTATTACAGGGACAGTCTAAGGTTTGCTTCTGCACATGTCATTGTCCCACCTGCAAATAAATACACCAGAAGGTTTTAAGACTCTTCAACAGAAAGGAGCTGAAATCAACCAGATATTAAATGTCTTCTTTGTCAATGTGATCAAGAAGACATCATTTTTTTTGTGAATGTGATCAAGATGACATCAATTTCTCATTAATGTGAAACATTTTGTACAAGAATCGTGGGTGAGATCTGCCAAGACAGAGTATCCCTATTTAACAGCTTTTGGGCCATTTTTGTGGGGAGTGCTCTGTAGCTAGCATGCATACATTGCTAACACACAATACCACACCAAGGTAATTTGTTAACAGGATCAGTTTTATTTTGACCTGGAAAGTGTTACTTGTCTCGCCAGCATAAGCTGTTGGCAAGACTAAGCAGTCACTTTCTGGATGTCCGTCCGTCAACAAAAAACTTCGGAGTGGCTTCAATTACGCTGGCGAGATATTCATGCCCATGGGCATGACTCTGGTTTTGATCTTGTTAAGCTTTTCATTAAACCATACAACAATATACAAAGGAAATCTGATGACTCTATTTTGACAATGAAATGTGAAATTTTTGGTAATTTCAATGTTAACACCTAATTAACACTTTCCAGTCGGAGCCCGCAAGTATGCAGACTCATTCAAATTACCAGTGCAGTCGGAGTCTGCCAATATGTGGACTCACCTTCCTAGATCATTTTCAAGGAAATGTATGAAAGAACCACGAATTTGCACTAAGCATCATCTTTAACATGTACACTTCCCTGTTATAGCATTAATTTGGTGATTGGAACACCATTGTAAATTTTGTATGGGTTTTTGCAGTTGCGGTGGGCACATGTCAATATTTATACCTGGAAAAGGTCACGTGGGGTACTCTGCATGCATCATCATGGCAGCTAGAGGCCGTCAATGGTTAACAGTCTGTGAAGTGCTTGATATGCTGATCAATGTCAGATGAATGATGAATTATTAATGTTAGAGCTAAAATGGTATAAATCGTAAGAAAGAAATGTCAATTCACATATCTGCTGCATGTTTGGACATTGCATAGTCTGAGTTCTATTTGCAGCTTTCTTGTTGCAAAAGTTTCTCACTCACAAACTTTCTAAATATGCTTACAAATATGTTTTAATTGAAACTTGCTGAATTTATGTGGCGACGTATGTAGATTGCAATAACCGGCCAACTTATCACATAAGCTGGACAACATGGTTGGATCAAAGGGATAAATGTTTTTGTGATCCAATTTTTTTCCAGATTCCAACACTAAAAAGATTTAGGAGTACAATATTGACCTTATTGAACCATTTCTTGTTAAACATTAGTTTTTTCTTTGCAAAATATCAGAATAGGAAACAATACTTTGCTTACCATGGCAACCAAGTATCGCACCTGTCATTTTCATTTTGTCACTTACAGAACCCGAGAGCACTACTTTAACTGAACATGTTGATATATAGTTATGATAAATAGTTATATCATAGATAGAGAATAAATTGGGTCCTACAAGTCAAAATGGAAGTGACACTTTTTATTCCAGACACTGCAGTTGGAACAGTTTTCTTTGAAGCATTCCAAGAGTATATATCATTGTGATAACTGGAACACCTAGTTTCATTATGTGCCAAAATAGGTATCAGTCACATAACTGGTTGCCATGGTAATCACTATAAACAGTCATAAATGGTTAAAAGTCATTAAAAAAAATTGCTGAATTGGGGAACAGAGTATCGCGGCTTTTTATGTGATGCAAATTTTTCTCTAAATATGCATGGTATTTGGATAACTGGAGATAAAGCATTTCAGTTAACTTTGAAAAGGAAACATAGATCACATGACATGTTTCCATAGAAACTGCATAAATATTGCTTGTAATTGACTAAAAATAGGAAAAAACTGCATTTTTACATCTGCAGAATCTGTAAGAGACAGCTATTTCACATAACATCTACAGTCATCATAATTATTCATAGATTATGTTCTAGTTTAACTATGCTACAAGAAAATGACTGAAATAAAACAACACTGCAGTACCTTTATGGATTTTTTTTAACCTTTTTAATCTGTTGCCATGGAAAATAAGCTTGATTGGATCCAAAATCTTATATGCAAGGCCTTATACATGTACTGATATGTAGCTTGCAAATGTGGATGACATGCATGCTTACACCATACATGCAATTATACAGTCCTTTATTTCAGCGCAAAAAGGCAAAGCAGGCCTTCAATGTTGGCTGCCTATCACAATCAGTGAAAATACGATAAATTTATGTCGACCTGTATGGGATTCGAACCCACTACCTTCGGCACAGACACAGACAACAATTTATCATGTCTCGATCTGGTAACCATGCTCCTTTCCTCTCCACCCCCTCCTCCACCCGACTGAGCAAGAAAAGCAGAAAGACAGCTGCCAACAGGGAGCTCCGAGGCGTCTGTAGCAGCAATGCAGATGGCTGCCCTGAGACTGGATGGGTCTGTGAAGCACTAGTCAGGAGCCCTGATGTGGCTTGCCTGACCTTTTTGCTTTACTGAACTGCTTGCCTTCTCTGATTGCTCCCCCCTCTTCTTAGGACCTCGTGCCACCTGGAGGGGGAGGGCTGATGGTGGCGTGGGCTGGAGAGTGAGTGTGCATGCATGGTCTGAGAGTCATGTTTGAGGGCGGCGGCAGCCAAGGACATACTGACTGAACAAGGCTAGTCAAGACCTTGGTCTGGGATGGCTCACCAGAGCTGGCCCAATGGTCCTGTGTCTGGCAAATGACATCTGCCATCTTTCCTCTGAACAGGATACTGGAAAAGAGAGGCCCTGTTCATGCACTGTGGAAGAATGACATGTCAGGCAACTTGGGACCCTGGAGGTGGGCTTCCCTGCATAACAAATGCAGGTTTTTGCCTCCAGCATACAGGCAATAGTCCTAGCCTGATGGTCAATTCCTCTCCAAAAGGACATTGTGAGCAAAGTTGCAAAAAAATGAGACTTCTGGAGAACTTGGTGCGGGAGCCACAACTACCACCGACTCGGAAGTCTGCTGGCAAAAAGGCCCCTGCTAGAATTCTGGGAACACCTGAGTGACATGGAGGGTCGGTGTTGGGGCCCCAGCTGCCATCTTTCTAGAGGTATGCTGGTTAGAGGGGACCTGCTAAGCTCCTGAGCATGCGAGCCAAGCAAGAGTGGATTCATGGTGCAGGCAGCAAGCTACCCATCCGTAATGGTCTACTCAGGCAGGGCAAAGGTACCAGCGGGAGCAGATGAAGATGAAGTCTCCTTCTGCAACTGCTGCTCCTTGCAGAGTTTGAGTTCTGCTTGTCTCTGCAGGGAGGGCGGCAGGGCACCCGGCTGGAAAGTGGATGTAAGCAGGATCACTGGCTGCCCAATCCGGGGAAAGGAGAATAGAATTTATCAGGTGGGGCCAGCACAGCTGTTGGAGGCAACCGAGAAGAGGTGTGGTTATCATGCCTTGCATGCTGATTTGTTCCCCTTCTACAATTTTAAAATTTCCACAGTTTATTATACAGAGATGCCATGGAAAAAATTATACTTTATAATTACAGTGGATCAGGGGAAAATGAGGAACACATATTCCCTAAAATATAACAAAATGATACTAATGACAGACTGAAAACTCTAAATTGTGAAACTTTTGAGGAAGCTACTACATGTATATATTTTTCCAAATAAACGTTAATATTTTAAATGTTAAGATAAAGAAACACTTAGAATGTAATCTATATTCCAATAATAATGTATGTGAAATCTGAATTTTGAAATTTGTATTTAGAATTCATCGGCAAGTTTCAGTTGAGAATTAACAAATATTACTTTTTTCATATTTGAGGACAAGATAATGACAAGTAATTGTTAAACATCTTTAAAGGGCATTATTAGAGTACCAAATTTGAAGTCAAATTTGAATTAAATCAGAATTTGACATGAAATAATTGCCTTTCATCTGACTCTCGCAAGTCAATCAGTAACAAAATAGAATTTATAAAACCATTTTTATGGTAAATATGTAAAATTAGATAACCATGGCAATGAAAGATAATGGACTGTCAACTAGCTCTAGCCTGTTAGTGAGTATGGAAGACCAGCCAATGGAGTATTACAATTCTCATTTTTGAATTCTTCTCAAAAACTGCTGGCCAGATCCACTTCAAATGTGGACCGGAGGTGCTTTGGGTGGGTCTCTACCAAGTTTCTTCAAATGGTCACAGTCCAGTGATTTTTGGATTTCTAATTAATTTTGTTTTGTTCATTTTTGGGGGAAAATCTTAAAAAAAATCTTTTTCTCCGAAATTGCTCAGCCAATTACTTTGAAATTGCATAGGGACACTTCTGGGGACCCCCAGACCTTAAGTTGTCCAACAGGTGGCACTGCAATCTTTGTCTTTTTTTTAATGAATTTTTGTGTGTTTTTGCTTTTTTGACTTCTTCTCTAAAACCATCTCTCAGGTTGTGCTAAAACTTGGTGAATATGTTCTTTGTGGAAGGGTCACACAAGGTTGTTCACCGGGTGACATTGCTGTGGATCCCTAATTTTTAACGAATTTTTCAATTCGGGTACTTGTTGGTCAATGTATACATTCCTATTGTTTACCATGTAAGGCAATGGAAATTGCAATGGTATTTTACATTTTCAACATCATCTAAACACTGTTAGCCAGATTCACTTCAAACTTGGTGGGGATATGGCTTGGTGTCCAGTGATTTTTTTTTTTTTTTTTTTTTTTAGGAATTTTTGTTGATTTGACATGCCTATTGGTTACCATGCAAGTCAATGAGGATTGCAAAGTCATTAGGGTTTGCAATGCTAATTGACAATTTTTTTACTTCGTCTGCAAAACTGTCAGTTAGTTTCTCTTCAAACTTGGTGTGGGTGTTCCTTGGGTGGGTATCTACCAATTTTGTTCAAATGGTCACAGTCCAATGATTTTTGTATTTTTTAATGATTTTTTTGGTTTTGTTTTTAAATCTTTCAAAAAAGTTTAAATAGAAAAGTGCAACATAAGAATTTCTCGTAATGGTTGTAACTTCAATAATTTTGGCCTGATTTGTGTCAAACTTCGTAGGGATTTACTAAGCTTTGATAAGTGTCTACCTATTTCATCCCATCCCAAGTTCACAGAAATGATATATTTGGAGTAATATCAGTATTAGTAAGTACACATACCTCTCGACCACCAATGCCAAGACCTAGCTGTGTGTCTGGGCATGACACCCAAGAAGTTGGGTTTCACTCAGTTGATCCTAAAAACCTGACGGTCTAATCCCTGACAGAAAAAATGTATAAAATGGTATATTCTAGGCATGAAAAAGGTATTATGTGACCAGATTGCGAATTATATTCTGGGTATTAAAAGGTATATGATGGAACATCAAATGGTATATGCTTATTTATACCCCAAACCCTGGTTTGCAAATCTTAGAGGTATATTAAAGCATATCTGATTCATGTTCCAAAAATGCAAATTATGCCTCATAATGCTCCTATATATGCTCTGTCCGAGGTAGTATATTTAGGGTGTATTGAGGCATATATGTGATACAAACAGCTATATCAGAGACATTTTGGGGGTAAAAAAGGCATATCGGGAGCATATTGGACATAAAGTTGAGGTATTAAGAGGTATATTGGGGGGCATATTTTAGGTATAAAAAGTAAAACTGGGGCATATTTAAGGCATATTGGAGGTATTTCAGAGGTATATTTGGGGTATATTGGAGGCATATCTGGGGCATAGTGGAGGTATTTCTGAGGTACAGTAGTCCCTTGTTTGAGAGACCGCTCCTAATGCCACCCAAAAGGTGGTCACAAAAAGCAGGTGGTCTCTCAAAGGAGGTATAAATAACATGAAGAGTACTACAGAGAGACCTGACAATTGTGGTCTCTGAAAGGAGGCAGTCTCCCAAACGCGTGGTCTTTCAAAAGAGGGACTACTGTATAAAACAGTATATCTGGGGCATGAAAAGGTACATGTGTATCTCAGTCAGACTCCATGGCCGACCTGGAAATTCAGTGGTTGGTAATTCTTTTGAACATTATGGGGTCCATTTATTCATGCAGGTTTTGAAGAATTGTACATAAACTCAGACAGTATTATCAGTTAAGAACAAGAAAAATATGCAGAGCACATCAATGAATTAATTCACAACATTTATTTCCACTGTATTTATAACTATTTACTGATCATATATGCTCTTAGTGTCCCACTGACATTAACTTTCCTTTTTTATAGTCAAACATGTGTTCTATTTTTCTGCAATCTAGATGCCGTTGGTAGGTTGCTCTACCACACTTGCCAGGCCGCTGATTAGGTTTTAGCTAAATAGCTTCTTGGACCATATTCCAGTTTATTTTGCTTGCCTTCACTTGAATATGTCAGCTGACAGTGTTGTCCTGCACAGAATCCTGAAAGTGTATACATCGGTTGGTGGCTCTAGGTATTTGTGGCATGGGCTTTATTTTTCAATTGTGGCCAACCTTGCAAGTGTGGAGAAAAAAAAGAAAAAGAAAAAAAAAGAAAAAAGGCCCCAAATAACGGGCAGATTTAAGACCACGACAGGGAAAAATAATTAGTCAGGCAGTGCATCAGGGTGAGACAGCATGGAAACACTGCTTTAAGCTGATGCCTTCAAAGTGGAAATTCCGTTCTTGGGGTTGTGCACAGTTTACATTCAAACAACAGGAAAATACATTATAGTTAGCCTTAAATGCAAAAATAATTTCAAAATATTTTTGTGCTAATTTTCAGATTTGTAGCAAAGATGATCAAGTAGAAAAAATCAAACATTTATTCAGTTTAGACTTTTTTCTCCACCAGAGAAATAATTTCCGAGTCCAAAACAGCAGTATTTCAGTGGATTTGCACTGAAATATTAGTGACAGCCTGGCCCCAATTTGGTCTGGGTGAAGTGGTTGGCAGCCTGTGCAATATACAACTGTATGGCTGAACATGCAGAGGGTTTTCAGGGGGTGGTATACAGGTGTAGATCCCAACCTTTACAATACAATGGAGTATGTCATATGTCGTAAAAGTTGACTTCTTTGTGATCTAGTCTGCCTAGAAACTGAATAAAATTTATGAACAAACTTTCTGTTATGTTCATGAATTTTATTCAGTTTCTAGGTAGTGGATCACAAAAAATTCAACTTTAAAGCATATGACTCTCATTGTATTGTCAGGCGGGGATCTACAGTACCGATCGAAAGTCTTTTAACACCTCCACGCACTGACCGCGCACAACTATCCCGCTAACCATGGCAGTATGCGGCCATGGAATAAGCACTTTCCACGCCAGCACCCGCGCTGACTCGGGCGAGTGACCCTGCATGCGGACATGTCGCAGCGAGTGACCCTGCATGCGGACATGCTGCAGCCTTTTCCATGGGGGAGGACCAAGAATGCGAGATGAAAAGATGTTTACATGTATACCTACTTAAGTATATCATCAATTTCAATAAAAATGGCCAGTTGTCTTCACGCGAAATATTACCAATGTGAGATCTGCGTGGCTGGACACGAATCTAAAGTAAAGTGATTTTTGGCATTTTCTTAGACTATTAAAAAGTACTTCAGGATTTATTTTATACAGTAAAATAACAAGGTACACGTACATGTACATGCAGATCCACTTTTAGTGTTACACTCTATGAATCATATCCTTCACAAGCACTATAATATTTTGTTATTCTGTGATCCAGAATCCCATCATATAGTCAACAGATGGGGTCAACTGTGCATCTGCCACAACTGTAAAAAAAAAAAAAAAAAAAAACCGAGAAGCACAATAATCCGGTTACTCGAGCGGACTTCATCAGGAATACCACCCTCTAGTGTTAAGATTATACTGCCAATAAAATAATAGGTAGGCCTATAGTGTCAACAGATCCATTTGCTTGACACTGATGGGCGCTACCGCAGTCTTGCTGTTGAATCGTTTACCTTTAATTTTGTTCCAGAAACATGAACAGAATAACACTTACATGTCGAGGCCTACGAGTACAATTGTCCGAATGGTAAAAGTAGCCTAAAACTTAAAAGTTACATGTGAGATCAGTGACCAGTGCTTTGCTTTCAGCACTAAGTTAGTAACCCTTGATATGCAATAACCAGTTAGCGTATACTTACATGCCATGGGCCTATAACCCTGGTAGGTAGGTAGGTAGATAGATAGATAGATAGATAGACAGACAGACAGACAGACAGACAGACAGACAGACAGACAGACAGACAGACAGACAGACAGACAGACAGACAGATAGATAGATAGATAGATAGATAGATAGCTAGATAGATAGATAGATAGATAGATTCCAGGTGCCAAGACCGAGTCGTGATGACTTGCACGCATCGGTCTGGAGCGTTATGGTAATATGCAGAACGGAACAACATTCCGGCAAATATATGCCAGAACGGGTGCTCCTGTGTCCTTCGTGCTTTTTCTTCACATCTTTAGCCCTCTCAAACCTTCCCTACGCTTATGTCCTTCTTTTTCTGAAAATATCGTCAGCTTTAAATATGTATTGAACAAAATCAGTCGGTTTAACCACATATAGCTCGATCCTCAGATCAAGAAGTCAGCCATTTTGTATGTTGATACGGAGGGCGCGGTTATTAATTCCATCAGGATTTGTGCTTGCCTTTAGTACAATTGAAATAAACACGGCAACAGTGCATGCAATAATCTTCAGGGCGTGAGCAATCGTTTTTTAGTGGACAGGCATACCAGCAGGTTCATTTGTTGCCATTTGCAAGAGTGCAGGCACACCCTTCAATGTAATTTCCTCATTTAGTTCAACATTTGAGGACAAAACATCACAACACAGTATTCTTTTTCTTCCCTATTCCCTACGACAGCAGAGGGAAATTGTAGGGAATAGGGACAAAAAAGAATACGGTGTTGTGATTGTCCTTACTAATGCTTCAATTTTTTTCAACTTGAATACTGTAGGGAATGGCGGTTTTGGGCAGAAAAAAATTATTAAAACTATTACAATAAATTGTAGGGAATGGCTGTTTGGGCGCAGCAAAACGCAAGTGCTTGTAAGGAAAACTATTTGAAACTAGGAAACAGCTGTTTTGGACAGAAAAAATATTGAAAACCATTAGACTAAATTGTAAGAAATGACTGGGTTTTTTTGTTTTTGTTTTTTTAAAAGGAAGTTACAGTGCAGGGAATTGATATATATATTTATGTCCTGTAAAATGGGGGAACTTTATCAATTTTTGCTCAAAATCTTACGCCAGCTATGTTTGAACATTCACGCAACACAACTTTTAGATTGATAAATTGTCAGGAAGCTAAGAGCTTCCCGACTGCACTTTATTTACAAATAACAAATCATTCCAAATTCCTGATGAACTGAGCCATGGCCTGACGGTCTCTTACCCACTGTGAGTGGACCCCTGAGAGCGACCATACACTCCCAGGCAACGAACCGTGAGGGCAAGGCTCCATAATATATCCGTGAATGGAAAAGGTGAGGGGTTCCAGTGCCAAACAGACAAAGTGCCTCAGGCCAAAGTGAGCCGACTTGTCTGCCCCCACCCAAGGCGACAGAGTTTGAGCAATAAATGACAGGACATGCTGCCACCAGTTTTCAATAATAAAAGCTACCTGGAAATTACATGAATGTACGCGATGATACTGAACGTGCCAGATACATAATATAATATACTAAGCTATAGTTATCATATATTCAACCAAGTGGGCAATTAACTTAAAGTGTTCGTCGGTATGAATTATGGCCATGCATGGATGGTGGTTATGAATGCTGAAGTTTAAGTATCTGATCATGTGTAAACATCCTGAAAGATTGTTGACTGAATGTGTAACTTTGTGATACATGCAAATAAAGTGCAATCCAATAAGATCCACCACCCGCAGGTCAACCTATATACACATAACACAAGGGGAAATGCAAGAAAATGCCCACTTGTTTGTGTCGGTATAGTCACCACTTCTCAATACATGTCATTTTAAAATCTGGCCATAAACGGTGGCCCAGTGTTGCCACACGTAGCGTCTGGCTTTTAGTATACATTCTCAATAACTGGAACAACTGCTGCCTGGTAGGCATTTGCGGTGCCTCTGTCCTGGCATAGAAACTGGCCGACAATTTAGGAAGGCATGTCCGTGTCCCAACAAACAACTCGACCACGCAATCTTAGAATGTCATATGATACCACCAACCAGTCTCAGATGGGTGTTATAATGGTGACGAATCTATGTATGAAACAGTGTCCAACTGTAAGTAATGGATCCATAACCCTGTATATTGACAAACTTACTCTAGATTCCTCCCAGCTGTGCGCACTGCTGAACTATGGTGAAAATCTAAAAATCTCACGAATATTCCAAACTTGTTCACTTCAGACATATTTTACCTAACCCAACCACTTGGATGAGGCATGTCAAGTGAGACCTTCTGTCTGTATATATGCATATACACTTGAACTATTTACAAATGTGACCATGGAAGGTTGGATAATATGATAAATCAGCACCCGACCACACAGGTGCCAACTTAATCTTACCAACTAAGGGATAGAGCAGATCATTCAGGACACAGCTTGAGACTAACCACACAGTCCAAGTATGTTATTTGGTCGAAACGCGAATGTACTTACTGAAGGCATCTGACTTCCACCTACCTTTCAGCCTTATTTGACTATCTGGAACGCTATTGAGTGCATCCTATGAAGCGGCGTCAATACGAAAACTGTGTCCTTAATTTGTAGACACTGGTGTCCAGATGACAAAATGTTAGGCAAATTTTGAGGCTCTGATCAAATTGAGCTCTGGAAACTGGATGTTGATTGGCATTGAGAAATAAATAACCAGGAGTATAGGGCCTCTAAGCCTTAGATATTGCAGCAACAGATTAACTGGACAATAACCTGTGTTTGTGGCTTTGAAGGAAATAAAATGTGGCTGACCCAAGAAGTTGTTTTTAAAATTTTGACAGCAAGCTATGATCTCGCATGGCACCTTTGCTCTTGTGATAACAGACATATTTCGTATTTGCCAAATATTTGCTGCAGTTGAATTTTTTTGAGAAAGTCAATTCGCCAATGCGAGCATACGCACGGAATGCAAAAGCAAAATTTGCTTTAAACAGCACTCGATCAAAATGTGACAGAGTTGAGTCGGCCGCCTGTAGCAAACCGTGTAATATAGGGCAAGTGATTGGTAAGCGAAAATCGAAGGTGCGTCTAAGCCGATAAGCGCCATTGAGCATTTTTTGGATGTGAAAATGTTCAGTGGGGCCTGGCCACCCTCTCATTTTATGCAGGTAGGCAATCGCTGAAAGTTAGGTTGAAATTGTCTTAGGGGAGAAATGTTTCTTGGAAAGGTAAGCGACATATTGCGACATGTTGGTTCTAGACAACACTATGGTTCACCAAAATTGAATTGCTCATGAAAGTCTGCGCAGGATTTCCACACCCTGTCATATAGAGCTGCTGTCTGGGGCGCCACTGCTGAATGGAGCAATTGTCTCACAGTCTAATGAAGTTCTTTGGTAGCAGGTGGTCCGGAATGGTTGTTGGCTCTGGCTGGCTCTGTGGAGAAAGGATTTTGAATTTGTCAATCATTCCTCTCGAGATTGCATCAGCCCTGGAATTGACTGAGCCACAGATGTGCCGCGCCTCCACCCTTATGTTGAATTTAAGACAGCCAGCAATCAATTTCCGAATGGCCTGCATAATTATTATCCCCCGCCCATGAAGTGGGGGAGGGGATATGGTAATGGGCACCGTCCGTGTGTCCGTCCGTCCTTCCGTCCGAAACAAATTTTGTCCGGCCCATATCTTCTACATTATTAATGCTACCTCTTCGAATTTTTCATGGTGGGTAGACCTTAGGTAGTAGGTGTGCATAGGCATTGTTTTTGTGGCTAATTACTTGCATTAATTAATTAATTAACAAAGTTTCTTGAGCAGTACAAATTTTTCCGCGCCATATATTCTAAACTATTAATGCTAGCCCTTTGAATTTTTTTATGGTGGGTAGACCTTAGGTAGTAGGTGTGCATAGGCATTGTTTTTTGTGGCTAATTACTTCCATTTATTAATTAATTAAAAAAGTTCGGTAAGCAAGCTCAAGATTTGTCCGGGCGATATTTTCTAAACTATTAATCCTATCCCTTTGAATTTTTATGGTTGCTAGACCTCAGGTAGGAGGTGTGCATAGGCATTGTTTTGTGTGGCTAATTACTTTCATTAATTGATTAATTAAAAAAGTTCGGTAAGCAAGCTCAAGATTTGTCCGGGCGATATTTTCTAAACTATCAATACCAACCCTTTGGATTTTTTATGGCTAATAGACCTTCGGTACTAGGTGTGCATAGGCACTGTTTACGTGGCCAATTACTTTCCTTCATTAATATATTAATTAACAAAGTTCCATGATTACTGTGGGCGGGAGATATGGCTAGCGTCAGCGGCTACTTGTTTTGTCTGGTGTTGATTGCTTGTTAATGATGGAGACAAGAGCTTCATTATCTGTTAATAAAAAGATGGAATGATTGCAAAGTAGGCACCCCCAAACATGCAGCGCAATGACAATGGGCACAAGTTCCCAAAGCGTTATCTTAAGTTCTTTCCTTTTTTCCGGGAAGACACATACATCCATCGGGTGCCAAGGACCACTCCATAGCCATGAGATGCTGCAGAGTCAGTTTTGAGAGGCAACTTGTGGCTCGAGAGCCAAGTTTCATCCAGGAACAAGTTTTCCCCATTAAAATGTGAAAGGAATTCCAACCAACATGCCATACTGGCTCTTGCTTCCTTGTCTATGCGCCAATAGAAGTAAGGCTTTTTTGGTCTTTGTGAACCTTTCGTCAATTAAGTCAATGAGACATCTTGAGAAGTCATGTCCCAGGACCACAGCTACGCATCCAAAGGACACAGAACCTACCAACGATTGTATCTCTAGCTCTCAGGGTCATTTTCTTTCTTTTGTAGCTATCATGCAAAAGACCCAAACACTTAAAAAATTTTTCTTCTAGGAGCCGAGGTTCCATGCAGACAGCGTCAAGCTCTATGCCTAAAAACACCAATGTTTGGGACGGCCCAACAGTCTTTTCATGTGCGATGGGAATACCAACCTCATCACTTAATGCCAAAAATTGCCAAAGGGCCTTTTTGCATTCTTCAGCTGTTGAATGGGCAGTCCAAAAGTCATCCAAACAATGTATGCAACATTTTACACCCAATTTGTTTAACAGAATGCATTCCATTGCACAACTTAGAGCTTCAAACGTGCGGCATGAGCTGGAGGCGCCCATTGAGAGGTATAAATCATGAAAATATATGCTGTTCCATGGGAAAACCAGCAGATGATAATCTTCGGGTCTGACTGGTATTAGCCGAAAAGCATCCAAAATATCTATACCTTAGCCATGTAGCAATTGAGCCTTAGAGACTTGAGATATTGAATTGCATCGTCTATGCCTGCATATTGGATGGTTGCCATGGCCCGAGGGATGCCCTCATTGATGGACAAAATGCCATCATTCTCCGAATAGGAAAGGTTGTGAATCAGGCGAAAGTCAACGTTCATTTTAGGTACTAAGCCCAGAGGGCTTAAATGCAAATTAGGAAATGGTTTCCTGTCAAAAGGTCCAGCTATTCTGCCAGCTGCCAATTCTTTCTCTATTTTCGGCGTGACAATTTCCGGGTGAAACCTTCTACTTTTTGAATTTTTACAATTTTGACCTGATCTTTCACCTTCAAAACCTAAAGGAAAACCGTATTGAAAACCATATATCAGAAAATCTATCTGTCTTGTGGATAAACTTTTAGGAGAGCCTGAAGTTTGTGTACATTGACGGGTGTCGGTAATATATTTGTTAGTGAAACGTCGCGCTGAGGGAGATTGGCCATTTTTTTCATCTTTTTGGGGGCATCTGAGGACAGGATGGGAGGCTGAACACTTGAAACATGAGTGTTTGTAGTCGCAGGGGCCAGAGCACTCGTTGCCAAGGTGAAAGTTGTAGCAATATCCTTTTGGGATTCGCATTTTCTTTTTGGGGTTTTTGGCACGAAAGGGCTGGCCCTTGGACGGGTAATCACGTTTTCGGACCATACCGCGTGATACACCAAAACTCATAATCACATTGTCAACCTCTTCCCATCTGACTTATATATATATATATATATATATATGCACCAAGGACATCAGGTATTATTTGTAGGAAATAAGTAGAATAAATATATACATGGTGTACAATGCTGTCCTTAAATAATGAACTGTCTCAATTTCCTGACTACTCAAGAGAGAGTCTCAGAAGCAGCATGGCTGGCAGGGCCTGTGAACAATCACAGTAGCGTATTGGCTCGACTTCTCCAAGTTTGATTTGAAATGGCAAGTGCGAGCTAACATTATCCGGCAGATAATAGTCAATGGCGATTCTCACACAACAAAAACTTACATTTTGACTCATGTCATGATGTTAAGCCATCAGAATATGAATAGGGTTTATCTTGTAACATCCACACTTGAGAGGGTCACAGCAATACTTTTGTCCAACTCAAATGTCAACTTTTGCAGTGGACAGATTGCCATGACGGTGAGCCTCTTAGTTTACTCTCCATGAAAAATTTGAATAGATGAATAAAAGTTAAAAAAAGATTAAAATCCAAAGTTGAGCCTTGAGGCACCTGATCATGACTATGTAAATATATATAGACGCATGAGTAATAATTAAACCCTAATATCTCTGTCCTGACATATCTGATAAATGGTACATGCAGGCCCTTCATGTAGTATGATATACATGTACATGTACATGTATACCGTACTAGCTGTTTCACTGGGAGTCAATTGTTTATCAAAACAATACATTTTGCATTTTATAAAGGCCTTTAAAAGTCAACATGGCAGGAACCACAACAGCTGAGCCATGTCAGAATGATGCCTGAATCTTTTAATACATAACAGAAAGAGAAATTTAACACATTTATCTGAATTTCAGAAAGATGCATAGGAATATTTCAACTTAGGTCTTTTGTGTTTATAATTTGTGTGTGTGTGTGTGTGTGTGAGTGTGTGTGTGGTTTTTTTGTTGTTGTTTGCCTTAAGCTTTCAGTCATTTTGTAGCCTATTTAATAAGTATATACTGCTTTCCAAACATGAGGAATTTGGTTCACGCACTGGACAATTTGACCATTTCTGACATAATTAAAAGTTGACCGTATGTAGAGGTCATGCATGTAAGCTGCTTGTGCATGTACATGATGTGCTCAGACTTAAAACAAACACCGTATGACAACTGATATAAAACACTCACTCACCGAGTAGAGTTAGCCTGGGATGTTAATAAGCTCAGGATTAGCACTTGAGCTAAACATTGTTTGAATTACATCTATTGTAGCAGCTTTGTGTAAACTTGTTACAAGGAGTGCACCTACAAGTGCTCCCATGCATGTATCTGTTGGTTTAAGCATATTTTATTGATCAAGTATGCAATAAGTATACATAAAATAATTCCACCTGTGATTGGGAAAAGGGGTAAAGCCCTTTTCAAATCCCTGAGCAAATATGACTGGGCAAAGACCGAATGTGAACAACGATTCAATCTACCAAGGCGTTTAGTCTGACCGGTTTCGTTGCTAACGCATCTCATCAGAGACTGAAGTTAAGGGCCCCCGGTACGTGCTTATTTACCAGGATAAACATTCACGTTGGCAACGTAGACGTGAGCGTTTTCTAACGTCAAACGGCTTTGACATGAGTAGGACAGTGTAGTTGGCTGCTGTGGCCCCTTACATGCGAGTCTGGCCTGTTACTGGGCAAGAGCAAATGAATAGACCTGAGCACCAATGTGCCAGGTTTTTGAGAAACCGGAAAGATACCAGGTTTTTTAATAAGGAGAAGATGTATCCGCGGATAGCTTGACTCTCAAATCGGAATAGTTTGGAGCCGTTGACTCATGAATTGGGCTTTTCATGAGTACAAACATGGTCATGGGATAGATGAATTTAGAAATAAAATTTTAGCATTATACTGAACAAGAAGCTTTATCCATGACATTGAGACCAAACGGTTCTGTAGTACGTAACTGGTGTATCCAAAAGGATTCTCTGGCAAGTCTCAGCCTTAGAGGTCAGTGCTGTCCAGCTGAAAATCTTTGTAGCAAAATTTTTTTAATTGTAGCCTTTTTTCCACTTCTTTACATGAGAATCACATATTTTTGAGAATATCTGTAGCAATTTTGAAGAGCTTTGTAGCAAAATTTTGTTACAATGCTCCAGTTGGACAGCCCTGGGGTTTTTTCTAAGGCCGGAGGTGTGCGTATATGTTCCAAGATTTGGATGGTCCAATCAAGAGACTCATGACTCACAAATCCCTGTTGTGACAGAAGACAATACACTGGACAAAACGTAAGACACATTAGACAAACAGTATGAGGACAAACACAAAAATGGGACAAAGTTGAGCAGTGTAAGTTCCTGTGAGATATTTGTATTCAGTTCAACATTTCACTTCGGACGTGTACAAGCATATTTTCAAAAGCTAATCTGTACCCCCAAAAGGATTGATAAGTCATTTTCTTCCTTGAAACTTATAACGAACAGGTGTTGTTGGAGCAAAAATGTGATAACATGCTCATAATTTTAGAAACAAATGGGGACAAACATGCTCCATACAACCTTTCATGTACCATGTGTACTTTGTTCTTCAAATAAAAAACAATACAAATCATGTCACATTGTTGTCTGTATTTGGCCAAATGAATAATTTTATTGCATGGTATTGTGTATTACATGTATTTCCTGTATGTGTACCAGCTATGCAAGGTTATTTGTATTGCGTACAGGAGAAAAATCAATATTAGCCTATGGTGGTGCCACTTTTTCAATCCTCTTTAAAAAAATAAAGTTTATTAGTATATGTAGACAATGTCAGTTATAAATATTGTAGATGTTATTATTTTCGTTCACTTATATTTTGTTCGTTACTTGATTGTACGTGTACTCTGTGATTATGTATCGCGATATCTTCTCTTTGTGTTTTATTTCCCCATTTCTGTAGGCTTAATAACTGATAAAGTATTACAAGCTGAAGAAAACATTAACATATACATATGTGTGGGTGTGTGTGCGTGCGTGCACTCAGAACCACTTTCCATAAATAATACTTCAGGATTATTTAAACTGAAAATTTACCTTACAATGTCAGGACTTCTGTATATGTAAAGCCAATGTCCCTTTTGCGGGTGGGGAGTTGGGGAGGCATTTGTCATTTGTTGTGCATTGATTTATAGAAGCATAGTCTTAGCTGTTTATAAAAAAAACATTATAAATATATGTGGGTCATTCTCAGCCATTGGTGGCCTTTCAGAAAATCACACTTCTGCTGGTGTTGGGACGAAACTTTACTGACGAAGTTGGGTATGTCAAATCTTTCCAAGGCCTAGCTACCATAGTAGAACTAAATCAAAAGTTCCTCTTTAAAACACACAGTGGCTGTAGATAAAAAAGACAGGATTTATGGTTGGAATGATTTTGGTATTTTAAGCATCCATTGAGTGTAAAATGACATTGATATAATATATATGTGGCACTTGCATAGTGCTGTCATCACTTTGATCATTCAATCTGTTCCACTCTTGTTTATGTTGCAGTGATGCTTGCATTGAGATATTCAAATATTAGCTTTTATTTAAACAGCACATGTGGATGCTGCTTTTTAAAATTAACAAACTTTCAAGCACTAATTATACTTGTGGTAAATTTTAATTATACATTACAAGACAGAAATTACTGGGATGATTGTAGTGTTTTTAATATCCATGGAGGGTGACTGACATTGAAACAGTATGTGGCACTTGCATGGTGGTGTCTTCATTCTGATCATTCAATTGGTTCTAGTATTGTTTATGTTGCAGTGATGCTTGTACATGTATTGGAATACTAATTATTAGCTTTTATTATAACAGTATGATTGGATGATGCTTTTTCAAAATAGTGATTTTTTTTTCAAAATAATGAATTTTCAACAACTAACTAAATAGGCAAATTTGATTGATTGATATAAATTACGGTGTGCAATATGATTCCCCCTCCCTGTGGGGGCACACTGCGCAAGTATTAAAACATACATTTCTAATGCTTGGCAAAGAAAATCATTAAGCAATAGCATATATGATACAGCCATGAAAATCAAATGCAGGCGAATGAAAAATGGCAGTCGGTTGTTAGCATTTTGCTCATGGAGGGGATACAGTGTAAGTAGGATTCCTGGTGGGCTCAAAACAGTTGCATGAAATCTTCTCAAAATCGACCAGAAGAAGAGGGCTATTGCATGTTAAATAAAATATGTTTTCATGTAAAGTTATTGTATTTGTGTCTTTTGCCCAGAACCACTTCCTAGTAGTCAATATCCTATTCCGCAGTTCGAACTCTTTACTCTCCATAAGCTAACCTGTCCCTGTCTAACCTGTATATATATGGAATTACTATTGTCTATATTGCACACATTCCTCTGTAAAATTTTGACATAGGCTGTATCAGCCCAAATAAATTAAAGGGTCTTCAGCGGGTAACTACTCAACATGTTTCGGAGCCTTTTACCCGTACACGTCTCTCTGAGTAGCGGCTCCTTGCCTAAGCTAAATATTCAGCAAAGACAACCCACATAATAATGAATAAATATGAACGTGGCAATTGATGAATTAGCTAAATATGTGAAGTTTTGCTTGTAAATGCAGAGCTTCATATCAAAGAAGAATACCTGTCAAACAAACCATAATTACCAAATTTTCATAGTACAGGTTCAGATAAGAACAATTTGACTTACCCCTGAACCAAAATGTACCCTTTCTAGCTGGACAGCTTTTCCTAGTTGAACCATCCGCCAATGTTTAACTGAAGTGGAAACAAGCTGGGGCATTATATTCAGTCCCAGTGATTGTAAAATAAACAGTTGCAGCTAGACCACCTGTACAAACCAAGGAAAATCCTAACAAGGACTGCAACAATGTACATCCTGTACCAGAGATGTAAAACAAACTCCATGATGACACCTACTCCTCAAACAATTAAGCTCTATTTAACTGCCAACCCTGAGTCAATGTGTCAACTTAATGTGTCAGGTTTGTGACACTTGAGAAAATACTGTCAATTTTGAGTAATTTTTTAATAGTGAGTAAATGTGCATTTAGGCATGTCAGAAAAGAATGGAAGTCATTAGCATTTATGCCAAAAACATGCTATCAAAACATTTTTTCTTAACAGGATTTTAAGTACAATTAGGCAAACATGCAACTGTCGTAGGCCGCTTCTTGCTACCTGTAGCCCCTGGGGGTTTACCTAACAGAAAACATGTAAGCCTAAAATGTCTGATAGTGAATATTAAAACAGAAAGATGCCAAAAGATAAAGTTAAGTAGCAAAACAGACAAGTCTAAAAACTGTAGATTATTGCAGCCAGACTTTCTAATAATCTTTGGATGTTAACAGTAGAATTATAGGGCAAGTCAGAAAAGAATGGAAGTCTTTTGTGTTTATGTCAAAAGAATGCAATGAAAATATTAACCAGATATCAAGTGCAATTAGGCAAGCTTGTAACTGTCGTAGGCCGCTTCTTGCTACCTGTAGCCCCTGGGGGTTTACCTAACAGAAAACAAGCTAGCCTAAAATGTCCGAAAGGTGAACGTTTAATGTTGAAGTTAATATTAATTCTTCTGTATACACATTGTTGAAGAAAATACCAGCCTTGATGCCCTGTGGAGATTGACGGACTTGTCCGTTGTTATGGGTGACCACAGCATGACCATGAAGATAATTTTTCACGGCACGGTTTGTCATGTGATTGAAATTTTCCACAAACAGAAATGAAAGCCTGCGTGCCTGGCGTGCCATCGGCAAAAGAGTTGAAACTTTTGTTACTATCTTTGCAGTAGCCATGGAAATTTTCTCAATTTAGCCCGAAATAACTTTCAGGACTTATAGGGTGTATGAAAATCTAGGTCCCTTTCGATATTGGTGGCGCCACTTACACTATTATGTAATATAGGGGTCAAAATGGGAAAATCTTGTGAACACTTTAGCAGCTTTAATTTTTGGCGGGTCTTCAATAAATTTGGTGAGATTGTGGGGATGTCAAAGTCTAAGTTGCTAATGATGCTAGTGGCGCCACCTATAATTTGACGGAAATTATGAGCCAAAATCTGTTTTAAGATGTAAAATTCCATATTTCGGAAAAGTAATTGGATTAGACTTGCCAAATTTATTTGATATACATGTATAGACCATATCCAAAGGTGGAATGTAATGTACATGTAGTATCAGTGACCTTGACATATTTTTGTGAGGTCACAATGCCTGTAAATTTGAAAAGGTGATTTTGTAATGGCTGGGTGTAGCTTGGACATAAATGGCAAAGAGAATGAAGCCTCCAGATCAAAATTGCACTTGATTACATAATACATAAAACTGTACTTGGTTACTTACTTTTTGGGTTACCATGACCCAGTATTTCTGGAGTTTGGCGCTTGTCCATGTTTATTGTTTTTCGTCAATAACTCGAAAAGTTATGACCCAATTTGAACAAACAGACTATATAGAATGCTGGATGTAGGGTGCATATTTTGAAGATAACAATTTTTTAATTCTAGTTGAAGGTCAAAGTCAAATGGCCAGTTTGAATATAGTGATCATCTCGTGAATGCTCTGCACCCCACAATTCTTGACATAGGCCCGTACAACATTTAGGAGTTATAAAGTGTGTAGAAATGTTTGTTGAAATCAATGTTGGTGGTGCCACCTATAGTATAATGTAATATAGTCAGGTCAAAATGTGAAAATCTTGTGACCGCAATACTGTCCACAGTTTTCAAGTCAGCCCAATATAACTTTCAGGACTTATAGCGTGTAAAAAAATGTAGTTCCTTTTCGACATTGCTGGTGCCATATACAATATAATGCAATATAGGGCCCAAATTATGAAAATCTTGTGAACACTCTAGCATCTTTAATTTGTGGCAATTTTTTTTTTAATTTGGTGCGAGTGTGGGGGAGGCCAAGGTCTAAGTTGCTATTGATACTAGTGGCCCCACCTGTAATTTATGGAAATTATGAGCCAAAATGTAACTTAAGATGTAAAATTCCATACCTTGAAAAGTAATTGGATTAGACTTGTCCAATGTATAGGATATATAGACAATGTCCAAAGCTAGAATTGTATATAGTATCAGTGACTTTGACATATTTTTGTGGAGTCACCATGCCTGTAAAGTTGAAAGAGATGATTTTGTAATTGCAGGGTGTAGCTTGGATTTCAATGGCAATGTCAGCACAGCACCAGACAGTCCTTTAGGCTTCTTGTATTATATAATCTGGATGTCCTTGATCTTCTGTCCCAAGGTCAGTGAGGACATAAAGTTAAGGACTCACTCATTATTGTCTTGGCACATGCAAGAATATTCATCACAGGAGTTGCACAAATAAGCGAAGTGTCATCTGGTGGACAAATTTTACATGAAATGTATATAAGCTTTATATGTTCCGAAGCCACTTGGGGACTCGCAACTTTGAAATGAACAGGTGAAATATAGCCACGATGCCAGCAAAGCATTAGACTCATGGGCCTCTTGTTTAAGTCTCCCCAAGTACTAAAAGTTTGGCCAATTTTGACACTTTTTCTTCCAGGCAAATAACTTTCCAACAAGGCCACGGCAGGTTTGTTTAGACTATATGCCTCAAACTTTGCCAATAACAAATTGTATGGTAATTCACCAAAAGCCCGTAATAAGTCTATACATACCGCATCTTCCATAAAGGTCAGACCTACATGTACTCAGTACATGGGTGACCTCGATCCTATCCCAAGTTCACAGAGCCACAAGTGCGATGAATCTCTAGGTCAACTGAGCATGGGCTGTTCATACAGCTCTCTTGTAAAAAAAGAAGAAAATATCTTTTCAAGAAGCACTTGGCTGATAGCTTTGATATCACATACTGGGTCACCTGGGGTCACATATTTCATATTTTGGCCACCAGGCGGTTTTGCAAATTTTTCCAACTTTTAATAATAGTTTGCCTGTCAATGCTTTTGTTGACTTCTCCTTTAGAAAGGTTAAACAGAAGTGTCTTAAATTTTATCAGAATATCATCTGACTAAAGGTGATGATAGTTTGCAAAAGCAATACATGTATGTTGATTTCTCGTTTGGCTGACTTGTCAGTCAGCTGAGCATATAGGATGGGTGGTGATCCATCGTGTGTTCACTTTTTTGACTTCTTCAAAAGCATTAACGAGATTCTCTACAAACTTGATGATGATTTGGGGGTGGGTCACTGCTAAGTTTGTTCAAATGGTCATATTACAATGATCTTTTGTTTTTTTTATAAAAAAAACTTTTGTTTATTTGTTCGGGAAATCGTAAAAGATCATCTCCAAAAACCACCATGTCAGTTGCTTGGAAATTGGAAACGAACATTTCGGGAAACCCTTTAATCTGAACTATATCCCCCGCGTCCAAAGGATCCGGGGGGATATATTGGTTTTGTGACTTCGCCTGCCGTCTGTCTGTCTGTCTATCCGTCTGTCCATCGGGACGACGTTGACGTGTTAACTAAATAAAAAATATTGTATGTAGCTCCACCAAATTTTGGTAAGTGATGCACCTTATGATGAAGCAGGTCAACTGAAAAAAATAGCTTCCTGTAATCATTAATTAATAAGTTAATTAACAAAAGATCGCTAGCAACCCCCAGACGACGTTACCACGATAACTAAAAAAATATTTCATGTAGTTCTGCCAAATTTTGGTTAGTGATGCACCTTATGATGAAGCAGGTCAAGTTCAAAAACTAGCTTTCTGTAATCATTAATTAATTAGTTAGTTTATCAAAGATCATTTGGCAACCTCCAGAGGACATTACCGTGATAACCAAAAAAATATTGCCAGTAGCTCCACGAAATTTTGGTTAGTGATGCACCTTATGATGAAGCAGTATGAAAACTGACTTCCTGTGATCATTTAATTAAGTAGTTAATTAACAAAACATCGTTAGGCAATATCCAGGTCCAAACAGTCATATTTGTGTACCTGTGACCCCTACTCGTTTCAAATTTGGTTCAAGTAGTCTATAGACCCGAGGGATTTTTATAAGGTGGCCAGTCTGTCCATCTGACTGACCACTGATTTCACAATTGGGAGACAGTATGGCATGCGGGGGATATATTTGTTGTCGAGCGTGAAGACTATTTCTAGTTTGTTCATTAGGTGGCACTGCAGTCTTTTTTATTTTTTATGAATTTTTGTGTGTTAAAGTAAATTTTGACCTCTCCTCAACTGTGTCTTAGATTGTCCTGAAATGTTGAGAAAGTATAGCTTGTAGAAGGATCAAACAACCTTTTTCACCAGGTGGTGATATTTTTCATCTCTGATTTTTTTTTTCAGTTTTGGTACTTATTGGTTAATGCACATATTTCCCTTGATTATGATGCATTTCAGCAGGAACTGCAATTGCAAGTCCCATTTTTATTGCTTCATCAAAGCTGTTGACCAGATTCTTTTAAAACTTAGTGGGGATGTTAACCTTAAGTTGGTTTTACCAATGTGTTCAAATGGTGGGGCTCAAGTATTTTTTTTGGGGGGGGGGGGGCATTTTTGGGCATGATCTTAAAAAAAAAACATCTACTCTGAAACTGCTTAACTAATTGCTTTGAAATTGCATAGGACAATTCTGGCCCCTAGACGTTCACTTATTCAACAGGTAGCATTCCATCTTTTACCTTTTTTTTTTTTTGACAAATTTTTGTGTGTTTGCATTACAACAGGTTTAAATCCTTACCTGAACCGCTGTTTGTACCACACAGCAGAAATAAGCTTCAAACTATATACATGATATAACTTTATAACAATATATACAAAACAACTTACTGCTGTGAGAAAAAGCTTTCTATCACCTCAAATGCAAGGCTGATATCTGCAGTCCAGGGATGTTTAACCTGATAGCTCGGGAAAAATCATACAACTACTGCATACATTTTGAGGTCTAGAGATGGAGAGTCACAGGTTCAATCCCCAGTAAAATTAATGAGATATCAAGCTGAAAAACATTAGGAAAATAAACACTGTGGCTAAGCAACAGACAAAACAGATCAGCATACAACACTATAGGAACTCTCACCTAGAACTCTGGGTATCTCCCCATCTATGCATGAAATGTAGATACGGAATTATAAACTTGCATGTATTTTTGACTTACGGAGAAATACGCGAGTCCCATGCACTGTGAAAATTCACCAACTGCAATCCTATTCTGTGGGTGCCAAACAGATTCTCAGCAGACTTCCAGAGAGAAATAGCTGTTGTGGTGATAAGAGAGGAGGAAGTCTTCATGAAGGGCTGAGAATAAAGCAGAGTTGTTGAAGCATTAAACTGAACCTTGGAGAACCAGTCCCCCCCCCCCCCCCCCCGTGTACCAAAAAGTCACCCAGGTATAGAAAAGAGGACAGACATGATAAATATATTAGATATGAAATGATATAACCCCAGCAGAGGAAAATAAAGAGACGGACAAAATTATGAACACAAGAACTTACTGTTTCAAAAGCAGCTCCCTCAGTCCAATGTAGGTGTAACTGTGTGAGGCTTGCCATTCACCCATATACCTGTTTCTGCCTAATTAAGGTTCACCTTTTGCACAAATTTCAAGAACTTAACTTACTTTTGAAAGCTATTTCTCAAGTGTGATTCACACAGGGATGTAAAAAATTGGCAGGCTAGACATTCCTCGGAACCCAGTTAGGTGATTGAAGTATGTTAATTATTATGCATGCGTGCTTGGCAAATGACATTGTATGGCACTGCATAATCCAACTTGAAACACTGGGGTACAACAGGCCAAACACCGCTTAACATAAATATATGGCCAAATATATTTAGCAGCATTACAATAAAACAACACGCTGATTTATATTTATACAAGTGCCTTTGGCTGCGCCCAGGTAATAAATTCAACTGACGTCAAAGGAGGTAATGGGAGCTGCTTTAGAATCTACCATTTTTTGCTGACGGGATAAGGCATTACTATAGAAAATCACTGAAGTGACACGGCAAGTGGACTGTAGGAGTGGTGGATTCTAAAGATTGGCCCAGGTAATGTGCGAAAGGGGAAAGAACATCCATTTTGAACTTGTTTCAACAAGTGTCCAAATGACCTAAGGCCTTAAATATATAAACATATATATATATATAAATGTGTGTGTGTGTGTGTGTATGTGTGTGTGTCTGTGTGTGTGTGTGTGTGTGTGTCCGACTCCGCTAAAAAGGCCCTAGTCCCGACTCCAAACAATTTTTATGAAACAGAAAAAAAAAAAAATTCAAGCCGCCCTTCCCTAAAAAATTGATCAGCCCCGGCTGAAAGATGTTATCGTGAAATTGGCCATCATGGCATTATTTTCCAGTAAAGTCAACTAAAAAAAACAGCAGTTTATTTCAACTTGTCTGCAGTGGGGGGGGGGGGGGGGGGGCTAACTTGGGCCTGACAAAGAGCATAGGTCTGCATAGCCACAGGGTTTCGGTGACACAGCATAACCATAGCTGCGGTTGACAGATTTTATCGAGAAAGCAGCCGTCATGTACCATTAGTTTGCAGAAAAATCAACTCAAACACGGCATTTTATTTCAACTTGTCTAGATGGTTAACTTGGGCCTAGGAAACAACATAGCAACGCAAAGAACAATAAGGCATAGCCGAATTTGTTCAGTGAAATAGCATAGGCCATAGTCCAGCCTATTTGGTGATCTTTATCAAATTATTTTGCTAGGTTGCAGGTGTCCTTTTCTCTGCATCAGAGCAAACGGTTGTTAAAGTACTTGTAAGACATGACTTACTATCTTAACCTTAATCTGCCTGCTCGGTTGTGTCTGAAGCAGTTTCATCGTTTAAGTTACAAATCTAAATGCCACACAATAGACCTTGAACCGGCGCATGATGAGCGCCATTTTAAAAATTGCACAATTTCCCACAAAAATTAATTTGATTTGTATATCAAAGTGAATCACGGCCACAGCATATGTCATATTTTTGATGCTCTGAAACATTTGCAAATATACTTTTAGTTGCATATATTATAACCCCCTCCCCCAGATCTTCCCAATACTATCCTCATTTATTAAAACCTAGCTGGTTGGGTGTGGAATCCACAATTTTCAAAATGGCAGTCATTATAGGTCTGTCCCGATTCGATATTTTAAAGAGGTAATATCCAAAATATATGTGTGATTAATTAGTGTTAAGGGAAGGTTAATCTGTCAAATGGATGTACTGTACAATATATAATAAAATTTTGAATTTGAGCATGCAAAATGGTGCATTCTGGGGTGTTTTGAGTATCTGGTCTTCACATGGTTGACAAAATCACAACATTTTAGTCATTATTGCACTGATTTGATATTTTCCCTCAGATTGTACAAAAATCTGATTAAAATTAGTGAAAAATAAATTTAAAAAGAAATATCGCCATGTTATCAATTAAGAGAAGACGAATTTTGTGTTTATGCATGTAAGGCTTTAGCCGCAGATATGTGGCCTTCGAGGGGGCAGCAGGGTATGGGCGCAGTGAGTTGGAGGGCGAAGCGACTGGAGGGACTCGGACTGTTGGCCCCCTCGGAAGAGGGCCAACAGTCCGAGGCCCTCCAGTCGCTTCGCCCTCCAACTCACTGCGCCCATACCCTGCTGCCCCCTCGAAGGCCACATATCTGCGGCTAGTAAGGCTTTAGAGAAATTTTGCACTATATTATGTTTATTAATTTTCAATACATTCAGATAATCATTAGGCCTGAATGTACTTAACTTTTATCACTGAATTTTCATTGATAACATTTTATGCACACTTATTTCAGGATGGTGCAATATAATTGCTTAAAGCACACCAAACTATGATGCATGAAATGGGAGTACCAAATGCTTAAGGAATCTTGCCTTGGCTGATTATCATGGTGGAACACAACATGAAAATAGCAGAACTGCAAGTATAAAATCAAAAAAATATTAAGTTGCTTTGCACAGGTTTTTTTAGCTGAAATGCTTTAATTATTTATGTATTGAAAGATTGATCTAAATTTTCAATAAATTAATATATAAATAAATATAAGCACCGAAGGTGTAATTTTTATAAGTCCAGGGACCTGCTATTATATAAATTGCAGGTCCCTGACAACACCAAGATACTAAAACTATAAATATATAAAGCGGTCCCTCTCCAGTACTCCTATCTGATGCATCAAGAATGATTTCACCTTATTTTTGAAAATGTTCTTACATTCACTCTCTTTGATATACCCTGGCAGGTTCTGCATGAGAATAGGTATCATCATGGTACAGTAGTGCCTGCAATTACCGAGCCCAGTCCCCACCTGGTCAAAACGACCAGATTTTCTTGGCACGGGCGCTTTTGCAATGTAAAGTGACCTGATGCACAAGACTACAGTGCTGTCCAATTGCAGCAGCAAATTTACATTCCCTGGATCATGTTCTCAATAAACTTCTTCAAATGAGAAACGTTTATTTTGGATAAATTCTGTAGCATTTTTCAAGAACTGTGATGCAAAATTTTGCTACAATGCTCCAGTTGGAGAGCCTTAGACCAGCTGCAACATGCGACCAACCAGCAAAATCACCCCACAAACAACCACCCGTAAAAAAATAGTCGTTCAAATCAACCGTAACCAAGTTGTAAGACAAAGTTAACTGAAAAGCTGGCCAATGTGTGCCGTTATTTTGCAGTAAAGTCAACTCAAACACAGCATTTTATTTCAACTTGTCTGGACAGTCAACTTGGGCCAGGGAAAAACATGCTGCTGCATATATAGCCACGTTGGGTGCGGTATCGGTATCTAGTATCGCTAGGTTTCAGGTGTCCGTTCTCCAAGTTACCAGGGCAAACGATCATTGAAGTACTTTTCAAACATGACTTACTATATATCTTAACTTTAATCTGCCCGTTTGGTTGTGTGAGGCAGTTCTAATCATTAGTTACAAATCCTAAGGTGACACGGCTTACTCGTGCGCCATTTTGAACATTGCGCAATTAATGCATGGATTGTGGGACAGTCTCACAAAAGTACACGTGGTTTGGATATTAAAGTGAATCGCGGCCACAGCATACATACCACCATTGATGCTCTGAAATAATTGCAAAATATATACTTTTGGTTTCATATATTATAACCCTCTTCCCACGTCCACTTGGCAAGATCATCCCAATGCTTATTTACAAACCACTGGCATTGGGTGTGGAACTCACTATTTTCACAATGGCAGCCAAGTTGATTGGCTATTTTGAAGAGGTAGCGTTCAAAACATATGTGTGATTAGTGTTAAGGGAAGATTAATTTGTTGAATGAATGTACTGTACCATATATAATGGGACTTTTCGAGAGTGAGCATTACCTGAAAATGTAAATACAACGACAAACAGTGACCATTTGTGGGCCCAAGAAATAGTATTTTGATCGGACATAGAAGTCACTTTGAGGTGATGACATAAAGGTCGGCAATAGACTGAGTGCCAAGCGCCCCACTGCGTCAAAGACGAAGCTCAATGGAGAAGGTTGCCCCGATACTGGATATAGGTCCGAAAGAACTGGCGAGGTTTTATATAAGTGGCAATAACAAACAAACTATGACATATACATTTTGCCAGATATGTTTGCATAGAAATCTTGCACTTCATCTATAGGCAACACTGGTGGAGTTAGTGCTTTGTATTTGTTTGTTTACATTTCCAGCTATCTGATTGGCTGACAGTGATGCCACACCAATTCAAAACGATATACATATATGCTTTTTCCCAATCACTTCACTATAATTTCTACTCCATGTATTAATTTATGCTCAATATAGGTTATCCATAGAATATTATAATGGCTGCTGAAAAAGAAATAAAATAAACATCCCAAGAAAATAATGGTCACTTAATTGGGACAACTGGTCATTAGATTGCGTATGCATGCATGCTGCATAACGGTACAATCTGATGTCAAACTTTATGTGTTTGCATTTATGGAATCAAAATACTTGCTTTCTTCCAAAGAAGCAGTAACGTACGAGAAAATTCTGTGCAAGTTTACATGCAGGTGCGACATAGTGTATATATACTGCAATTACTGTTAAAACTGTTGTATAGAATGTTGTGATTTTGGATATAGATATCCCCAGGTTGAAATCCATGAATGTATTGAAGCACTTGTCTTATTTTTTGAAGCTGACAAGCTAATCTGTCATATCAATTGGCTTGTATCTTGGTAGTGAAGGATCCTATGTCTATGAGTGCTATTTAACACAACAGGCAAGTTGTCAATCTGCAGAAAAGTTTTACACTGTGTGCTGGTGCTGTTATTTCCTGATTTTTACCAAATGTTTGAAATGAGGATCAAATTGTCAGTCAAGCACCTACACATTTTAATATGGGATTTGGTCAAGTGGATATGTGCATTTCCCATTTCAGCTAGGCGACTGGTGCCAAAGGTTGCAGGTTCGAGTCCCGCTCGCTCCAAACATAAAATATTTATTTTCGGGATTTCCTTAGTGCTGGTGGATTTAAGTCCCCGATTCTGGAAATAAATGCTGACTCAGTAAATATATACTGCATAACCGTGTTGATATGGCACTCACACATATCTGCCTCCATTGAACCATTCTTTTTTAAGAATGGGGATTCGGTCAAGTGGATATGTGCGTTTCCCATTTCAGCTAGGCGACTGGTGCCAAAGGTTGCAGGTTCGAGTCCCACTCGCTCTGAACATAAAATGTATTGTTATGCTAGTCACATAACAGCAAATGTAATACTGGTACATTGGCTTGTATCTCTGTAATATGGTGGATGCTAAGCCCACGATTATTATTACACACTGATAGAAAAGTACCAATTAATGGGCTTTCTGTAAGTGGTATTACTTTTGACATTGGGTAACCTTGAAAGGTCAAATTGTCTTGCATGTATATGTAGATCTCGGCAATGATGGACTCTATTAGCTGGTGCATGGTTGTTATTAAATACAAAGTATTAAACAGCAATAGGAAAGTACTGTTGTGGTCTGTGTAAGTGTTGCACATTTTTTCCTTGAGTGACCTTGAAACATCGAACTAAAATATTGGCTAAAATCTTAGTAGTGGTGGATCCTGTCCCTTTTTAACTTAGAGCAATAACCCATACCAGAATTATGTGACTGAAAACTGTGAGACTGCAAAGAGTGATGATGACCTTTAAAAAAAGCAAATTATTAATTATTTGGAAGGTCACAGGACCACCTATATGTTTCCTTATTTTATATAAAATCTTACTAGACACTTTGTATAACCTAGAAGCTATGAGGCTTATAATAATGGGCATATGGGCCACGCAGGGCTTGCTTACATGTACATGTAGATAATGGAGATTTTTATGGGATTAGTTGGGGGGTGGGGTGGGGTGGGGTGGGGTGGGGCATTGGTTACCCTGACAGCATTTTGCAAGAAGATGACTTGTCATAGTTCATAAACCGAATTACCAGTATGAACAGAAACATCAAAATATATGCAGGAGAATTTCTATATTGTGGCCACCCAGATGACTGACAAAATTAGGTCTTAATGAGGAGTCATCTTTATATAATACAAATTTTTTTAGATCAACAGAAAAGGGACTGTACCAATTGAGGTGGTTGTAGTAGCAAAGCAGTCTCCTCATGGAGGGTTATAACTAGGGCAGTGGTCTCTTTACAGAGGAGCTGTCATAAGGCAGCAATCGGTGGGGGGGGGGTGTAATAGGGAACCAGTCTCTTTATGGAGGGGTCATAATGGGGGCGTGTGTGGGTCATATGAGCACAGTATCAGTTACTTTAGATTTATTTTTTAAAGAAAAATTGAAATTTCATCTTTTCAAGAATCATTGTGGTAATTAGTTCAATATTCAATACAGGATCTCTTGGGAGGCTACATAGTTCATACTTTGGCTACCAGGTGGCACTACATTTTTACCTGAGCTGACTAACAAGTCAGTTGCGGTTATAGGATAACCGTTTGTACAGCTTTGGCATTGCCATCATGTGGTCATGCTCCAATTATTTTTGGATTTTTTTATGATTTTCTTTGTTCATTTTGTTGCAAAGTCTACAAAACCGCTCATCCTTAGCTGACATTGACATTCAACCCATAATAAGTCACATTCTTTTTATTCACATCAAACTTGCTAGAGATATACATGTACATTGGTTGGGACTTTACCAAGTTTGTTTAAATGGTCATGCTCCATTAGATTTTTCATGAATTTTTTGTTTAGTTCTTTGGGGGCAAAATCTTTAAAAAAAAATACATCTTTTCCAAAACTGCTTAGTCAATTGCTTTGAAACTAAATAGACACACTTCAGGAGAGCCCTCTTCCAACAGAACTTAATTTGTTTAATAAGTAGAGCTGCCGTTTTTTTTCTATTTTCAAAAGTATTTTTGTATGTTAAGGCTATTTTTTTACTTTTTTTCCAAAACTATCATTCAGATTATTCTAAAACTTGGTGGAAATGTAGCTTGTAGGAGGATTAAACAAAAATGTGCACTACCTGGTGATACTCTGTGTCCCTGATTTTGAACAAATGTTTCAATTTGGGTACTTGTCAGTTAATGCATTTTATGCATGCATTAACTGACAGGTACCCAAATTGAATCTCCCTCCCAAACCATCACTCAGATTGACTTCAAACTTGGTGAGAATGTACCTTGGGTGGGTCTCTACCAAGTTTGTACAAATGGTCATGTTCTATTAATTTTTTTGATTTTTTTTGACAAGTCTTAAAAAGATCTTCTCCAAAACATCTAACCCAATTGTTTTGATACCTTCACATTGGTATTGGAAGATGAATGTTGATGCTTTGGTAATCTCTTTGCTGTCATTGTTGGTTTTGATATTTATGAATATGGGTCATGTTTTCCTGCATAAGTGTATCACAGTAGAGACGTCCGTCCTTCACCCGTCAACAATTCACATTTTTGACTTCTCCGAAACCGTCAGCCAGATCCACTTCAAACCTGGTGGAGATGTGGCTTGGGTGGGTGTCTACCAAGTTTGTTCAAATGGTCATGGTCCAGTGATGTTTGGATTTTTCATGATTTTTTTTGTTTTTTGGGCAAATTTTAAAATATCTTCTTCTCCGAAATCGCTCACCCAATTGCTTTTATATCACACAGGAACACTCCTTGGGACTCCTAGCTCTTAATTGTTCACCAGGTGGCACTGCATTTTTTTTTCTAATTTTTCATGAATTTTTGTCTGTTATAGCTGTTTTCGACCTCCTCTGCAGAAGCGTCACTCAGATTAAGCTGTAACATGGTGGATATGTGCCTTGTAGAAGGCTCAGACAAAGTTGTTTACTATGTGGGAATGCTGCGGATTCCTGATGTTTAACGATTTTTTCAATTTGGGTACTTATCATTTTATGTTTGTATATAATCCATAATTTACCAAATGAAGGCATAAAATGTGAATGTGTGGTGCTTTTTGAGAGTTGATATGTTCATTTCATCTGTAAAATATATATAGAGTCAGCCCATAGGCCCAATGAGAGGCAGCTCAAACATTCGAACCCGCTTTATTGAATGTCCAGCATAAAATCAAAATGTGATGTTTAAGTTTTATAGTTTGTCAACACTCAAGAAACGTGTCTCGGTAACTATCGATGGAATTTATACTGTGTTCATAATGCAATAGACCCATGAAATGATTCGCCAACACCTATATTATTATTTTGCTCCGCATCTCGATAAGACGGACAAAAACCCCAATCCAACGACGGAGTATGGTAACGTTAACAACGCCAACATTTTGCTCTCTTCTATCATCGACTTTTTTTTTTTTACTTTTATCAGTCTTTTTTCTTTTCAACTGAGTCTCATCCATATACGTACTTTGAATTTTCAGCCACATTTTAAACAATTACTTTGTGAGTAGTAGAAACAAACTTCACATGAATCATGGATAATGACAATCTTGACATTTTAACTCAATTTGGAGACACGGCCATAAATTCCCTTACTCATAAATTTAGTCCACACGATTCCGAAGAAGACGAAATCCAGGATGAACCAAACTTAATTAATATTTCTCCCTACTTTAACATGGACAATTTAGTTAATATTCTTAAAACAAAAACTAATCAGTTCACGATATTAAGCTTAATTTGTGCTTCACTTAAAGCAAAATATGATCAAATTGAGGTTCTCACAGATCATTTAAGGGTGAATAACTGCCTGTTTAGCGCAATCTGTATTCAAGAAACTTGGCAGTCTGATTCAACAGACACTTCTCTATATGAAATTGAAGGTTACAATTTGATTAATAAGAGTTACATTTGTTCATCACATGGTGGACTTGCTATTTATTTAAAAGAGTGTTATACATATAAAAATCTACCAATATACCAGGTGTCAGACATATGGGAAGGCCAATTTATCGAAATTGAAAGTAATTCTGTACAAAAAAAAGATCGTCATTGGTAATGTTTATAGACCTCCCAGAGACATAATCGACAATTATAACTCCTTCATAAACGAATTCACTCTAATACTTGAATTGCTGAGTACCAAAAATAGTCCAGCAATAATTGCAGGAGATTTCAACATAGATTTACTTAAAATTAATTAAAAAAAAATAAGGTAAACACCTATTTTGACACAATCATTTCAATTAGTTTCTTCCCACAGATAACATTACCTACTAGATTATCTCAAACACGTGGCACTTTGATTGACAATTTTCTACTGAAGTTAACAAACTTGAAACACTGTCCTTTTACAGGTATTCTGACATCAAACATATCAGATCATTTTCCATATTTCATATCTCTTGATTGTGGTAAAGTTTTTTATTCCAATCCTAAATATGTTCAAATAAGAACCACTAAGACAAAATCTTTGAATAATTTCTGTCAAGAAATAAGAGCATCTGACCTATTAAATAAGATAGACAAAAATCCTACATCAAATCCAACGGAAAACTATAATTTATTTGAAAGTATATGTAAAAACGCTATGGAAAATAACTTCCCCTCCAAGATGGTAAAATGTAACAAACATAAGCATAAAATATTTAGTTGGATTACTCAGGGCATTATAATATTTATAGTAAACAGGGACAGGATGTATAAAGAACTCAAAAAGACCCCTGTTGATACAGAAGAATATAACCAGCAAAAATTAACTTACACACTTACAATAATGTTCTTAAAAACAACATTAAACAAGCTAAGAAAAGTTATTACACCTGTTGTTTCACTAGATGTAGGGGAAACATTAAAGATACATGGAAAAATATTAAAGAAGTACTGAATAAAACCAAAAAGAAGTCAAATTTTCCTGATGCCTTTAAGAAAGATGGTGAAACTATCTCTGATAAACAAACAATTTCTAACAAGTTTAACAATTTTTTCTCTGAGATAGGTCCCAAACTTGCTGCAAAAGTAAATCTCCTAAATAACAATGAGTTCCAAGACTACCTGAGCATTCCCTGTATGCACAATTTTTCACTCACACCAGTTACAGCAGACACTGTAATTAAATCCACTGACTCATTAAAACCAAAAACAAGCTGTGGTCATGACGGTATCTCTGTTAAACTATTGAAAAGCATAAAAAAATGAAATCAGCGATACTATACATGTAGCTATTATACTCAACCAGTCTATTGCCACAGGGATTTTCCAGGCAATTTGAAAATAGCTAAAGTCATACCTCTACAAAAAAGGGTGATTTGGACCTTTTTGACAACTACAGACCTATTTCCTTTTTACCAAGTTTTTCAAAAATGTTTGAAAAAGTTATGTTTAATCAACTGAATGATTACTTCGAACCACATAATTTATACTACAACCATCAGTGTGGGTTTAGAGAACTGCATTCTACAGAGCTAGTTTCTATTGAACTAGTCGATAGGGTATTAAATAGCATAGATAAACAAGAAATTCCAATTAGAATTTTCATGGACTTATCTAAGGCTTTTGACACATTGGACCACAGGCTATTAATACATAAATTACGATATTATGGTGTAAATGGTGTAGCACTGGATTTACTTGAAAATTATTTAACAAATCATAAGCAATATGTAGAAATAGGTAATACGAAATCGGATCTATTAAACATTTCTACTGGAGTACCTCAGGGCTGTATCTTAGGTCCTCTGCTGTTCATTATTTACATAAACGATTTACCATCTGCATCTAACCTTTTTAAACCTCTGGTATATGCAGATGGCACTACTTTAGTCAGTACCCTACAAGCTCTGTTTAAGTCTGATATCACCCATGGGTTAACTTTAAATATAGATAAAGAATTACACAAAATACATACATGGATGAAGTTAAACAAGTTATCTTTAAATGAAAATAAAACCAAATTTATGATTTTCCACAATCCACAAAGACAAGTAACAATCCCAGAAATACAAATAAACAACATAACAGTTGAATGTGTTAATGACTTTAATTTCTTAGGAATACAAATTGACAGGCACCTAAATTGGAACAGCCACATTGACAAAATCTCGTTGAAAATATCAAAATTAATTGGCATCATGTACAGACTTAGAGAATATCTTCCTAGCAACATCATGAAAATAATATATAATTCATTTGTATTACCACACTTAAATTATGGCGTGTTGCTTTGGGGACATAAAAACTCCAGAATTGCTGTACTTCAAAAAAAGTGTGTAAAGATAATCATGCATAGCAAGTTTAACGCTCACACAGAACCAATCTTTAAAAAACTGAACCTACTTAAAATGAATGATATTTTCCTCCATCAGCAACTGAAGTTCTACTTTAAATATATTAACAACCAATTACCAGAGTACATTAAATCATTTAATATAAGACTAGTATCTAATGTCCATAATCATAATACGAGAAACAGAATTGCTACTTTTACAGAAAGAACTAATCTTGTTAGCATGGAAAATTGCCTAAGACATATGATTATCAAAACCTTAAATGATGCTCCTGTCAACATAATCAACAAGGTTGATACTCACAGTAAACACGGCTTTGCCTTATATGCAATGAAATACTATATTAGTAAATATGTTGCTACCTGTTCTATTCTTGACTGTTATATCTGTAATGTTCCTAATTTGTACGACCTTTAATAATCCTTCATTTCCTGATCAACATACATGCAATAATCATGGTCTAAAATTACAATAAATGTATTTTTTATTACTTACAGAGTAATACAAACTTTCTTTTCATCTCAATAAAAATTGTATTGTAAATCAATTTGGGTATTAAGGTGGCTCCCATGATAGCGGCTTTTTTCATGGCCTTAATGGGAGTCTCCTGACCACAGTATGTTACAAATGTGTATTCTGTACAAAACAATGGTCAAATAAAGGTTGTCTGAGTCTGAGTCTGAGTCTGAGAGTCGAATTTAAGGGGTACCCCCTAAAAATTCCACTGTGTCCTACTTTCAAATTAGCTAAACTTGCTGGAGTCTTACCTTGAAACCATAATCCCTTACAGATTTGGGCACCTACATCTCTACTGTGCCCACAAATAATATCCCCTTTGCACTCAGCCCACTTGTTAGCTTCATGAACAAGGGAGTCTGAGATGACCTCATTTTCCCATATTTCTAAAGAGGGGTGGTCACTTTCTGGGGACATACACCCCTTATAGATCTTGAAATGGAATCACCATGTATGGTATTTCTGTACTGGAGGACAAGTTTACTTTCATAAAATTGGGGTTAAAAGCCCTTTTGGCCCACCCCTACATGGATGCAACAAGAAATCCGACCCCACCCTCATTTCAACAGGGGACAGGCCCCCATCAACGAAAATTAGCTAAA
This sequence comes from Hermodice carunculata, assembly GCA_964020975.1. Lineage (NCBI taxonomy): Eukaryota > Metazoa > Annelida > Polychaeta > Eunicida > Amphinomidae > Hermodice > Hermodice carunculata. The sequence continues at coordinate 8,465,390 of OZ026624.1, read as the reverse complement.
ATAATAGGAAGACTGAAAATGAATGGCTTAGAAATATTTTAAAACATGGAACACAAACACATCTAACACATACATAAGAGTCACTTGTGTGTGCTAACTCCAATTTTAAAAAAATTGAGTTGAACCTACCCCCCTCCCCAACAGAAAATCTGGAAATTGAACTCTCCCTCATTCATCGTCTTCCAGGTCTATCCCCCTTGGTCCCATGGCCCAATAGTGCATATTTGTGGTCAGTAATTACACCCAGATTTGTAACTGACTCCCCAGTCACAGTCATGTTTCTATCCTGAATGAAAAACACAATGCAGAGAGGCTTCCATGGGTCAGATTTAGCCTTACACTGTGCTGGGGCCCAACTTTTTTGCTGTAATCTTTAACTGTTAATGTCTGTATAATCCTCAAAACTATATATTATGAACTCTGACCCTTAGACGAGAGCAATACAAGCAAAGAAATCATTAGTTTGCAGCAGAAATTAACAATAAAATGTGATATAAAAGTTGAAAGGGGGGTCACATGACCCAAATCGTGCAATCTGATTGGCTTACATGGGCAACTGGCTCTAAGTGTCATGGATACTGGTTAACAGATGCCATCGTGCTGATGGTTCTTCATGGAATTTATGTGAGTGTTTTTATAATTTAATTGAGAAAGCATTGTATTGCTGGGCACAAAGAATCATGACATAATTCACCACATACCAACAGAGAAAAACCACCAAAAAGGCTGGTGTCAGGTAAATCACCTAACACAAGCAAAAAAAAAAAAAAAAAAAAAAAAAAAAGAAAAAAATCCTTGCATGTCTGTTCATCTGTAGGTGTCCTAGCTTCCCTTGATTAACTATAACTCCATAAAACCAAGCTATACCCCAACCAAAACAATTATACATTGGTTCCCTGCCTTGAGAGATCACCTTCATTGAAAGACCATATTTTCAACATACTTTGCTCAGTACTTTTCTTGTTATTTTTACCTCCAATGAGAGAACACCTGTGTTGAGACACCACAATTTGGCCATCCCTAGGAGTGGTCTTACAAGAGAGGTTTCACTATAAAAGATTTCAAGTTAAAATAAAGTGATAACCCAATCAAGGATGGCAGACACCTATAAATAAAAAAGATCTTGACACTGAGTGAATAGTGATCCCTAACTGTGTGAGTCATTCATAAATAATATACAAAATTGTATCACTGAGTCTTACCTATAGAATCATATAATGATATGCATGTATCTGTCTTCTGAACTTCAGCATGTTAACTACATAATCACAGAATTAAAAAGTAAAAATAACAGGGATTCATCAAAAATGTGTTTTATTTCAATTTAGCGGCAAGTGAAATGTGATATTCAGTGGCTTCCTGTATATCTATCTCATTTCAGTGTTAAAGGGCAGGTCTCAAAAAGGAAAACCGGACATATTTCGCCTAATTTGACTCCCCTCTATACGGTAACATGAAAATTACCACGATTTTCGGCTCTGTATTCAAAGTTATTGCGGTTTTAAACTGCTCCTTGCATCTTTGTGAACAAAAAGCGGAGATCGTGCTTTTCCGGGAAGCGTAATGAATATTCATTAAAAATAGATCATGTGACCTAGAGTTGTCCAATGCAAAATGGCGGCACGTTCGAAGCGGGCCAGTCAACAGTGCAATGTGAAATTCTGCAGCAAGACAAACTTGAACCGCGTTTCCCTGTTCAATTTCCCAAGGGATGATACATTGTGGAAACAATGGGTCAAGTTTGTCAAATCATGAAGGTATTACCTCCATGGTCAAATGCAAACGAAGTGATGACTGGGTGCCTGGGTCTGGGAATATACATGATGTATGCTCTGACCATTTTACCATTCACGATTTCGACCATGTCAGGTAAAGTAGGCCTACTAATCTAAGTCGACAAGAGAAGACACACCAGCCCAGGGCCAGGGGACCAAGCCGCAGGTCAAAGTCAAAGTCCGAGTTTTCAACCTGATAACTGCGCATGCATAATGAAGCTAATTCAAAACGACATAATGAAATCTACTCAACTCGGTTCTCTTTACATTTAGGACTTCAGAAGTTCATGTGTACAGTAATGACTGGCAGCACATGATGACTTGAGCACCTTGGTACCCGAGTCATTAATCTGTCAAACCAAATTCCCACCTCTGTTTGCCTGCCTGCCTGATCACCCAAGCGTAAAGCTTTATTTTTTAAAAAATCAATTGCAGTTATATGTATCAAAGTAACTCCAAAAATCATGCAGAATTGGCCGGAAAATGCACAAAACCAAAAAAAAAAAAAAAAAAAAAAAAAAAATCATGTTGGTATAATAGTCTAGTAGTAATAAACAAATATTTTATTTTTCAGCATTAATTTTTTTTCTTCCATTGTCAATATCAAGGCTGTTGATATTTGAAGTGAATGTGATATTTAATACAAAGAGAAACTTAACAAACATAATTCTGTAGGCCCATGTACCGTTTCAACACTATCAATATGGCATATCAATAGTACATCTATGAGAAAAAAAACCCACCTGATTGAATATTTCTGTTGATTCTATAGATTTAACTTTGACTGATTACTATCATTTATTATTTATTTATTTTTATTTATTTTTTTTGGCTTATCAGTTTGACCAGGTCTCCCAAAGTTGTCAGTTTTATGCAGTATGCTTAATGGTATAAGGTAACTTGAGTATTGCACAAACCTGGTCATGGATTTGATGGAATATCACCACTATTGATGTGTTCGTAAAAAAAACAAACCCATTGGGAACTGTACTAAAATCAAGGTCAAGAATGCACAAAGCCGGACAGATGTACAACCCGAGAACAGAAGGGGTCCCCCATGGGGCGGACCCTTAAAAAAAACAACAACAGCAAAACCTGGAGAACAGATTTATTGAAGTCAAGAAATCATAGTATTGGCAACAAGCACAGTGGTCTTCCACTTGTAAGGCCTCTGTCAACAATGTGTCCATCACTCTTAAAAGGCCATTCTTGTGAAAAAAAAGTGTTGCATTACAATTACATTGTCTGTATGTTGAAAGTGCATCCTTTTTGTACGGTGGAGAGCACTTTTGAGATATATATAATATATATATATATATATGTATATATATATATATATATATATATATTTCTCAACTCTTACTTTATCATGTTTATTCTAAAGAGCAATGAGGGTAAAAATAGCAACAAGAGGTCTATGGGCCTCATGCTTTGCTGTCAGCAAGGCTCACTATTGCAGTTACATCTTGATTTCTGATTTACTGAAATGCATGCCCTCCATAACCTTGAGAAAGTGGGTCAAGATCATCTATGTCATGCAATAGGAGACCTCCAATTGTTCCTAAACATTTTAAATTTAATGTGTTTTCAACATATTTTGGTCTATAACTCCAATTATACTGTAGGTGGCACCACCAAATTTCAACAGGTGCCTTGACCTCGATTTTTATACCTTTTTAAGTCCTGAAAGGTATGTGGAGTTAACTTGAAAACTGTAGACTGTATGGCGATGCACTGACAAACTCGAGTGATCATATACGCTCAGCAACCTTTGGTTAGCAGAGCTAAAAGAAGGGAAAATTATCCTTTGTTTTCTGTGCTGTGCAGGTGTATCAAAAAAGATTGTCAATATTAGCAAGCAATCAGAGTGTGGTGATGTTGGCCACTGGAAAAAGGCCATTTCACTACACCTATACTGGTGTGCAGCATCTACAGATGCTAATATACAAGGACAAGCAGAAGTAATTCAAGCAAAAAAGAGGCTACACGACACCACATACAGAATAAAGCAAAGCACCCAAATTTTGAAAACCAGATATTATAGACCTAAGCTTGCCAAATTCACATAGAATGAAGACCATCTTGGAGTATAAAATCTTGTTGAGCCTTAAAAAAATAATATTAAGTATGCCTCCCCTCATGGACCAATTTTTTTTGGGGGGGGGGGGCAGGTAGGCAGATAATTTGGGTGGGTCGGTATGTTGTTTTTTTTTTTGTTAAGTGTGCCATAATTTTGGGGGGGTAGGTGGAAGTTTTTTTTTAGAGAGAAAGGTCGTTCCAGTTAGGGGAAACAAACAATTTTTTTTTGCCTTACAGTGAATGATTTTGACCTAATATTTCAAGGTCACTTGAGCTTTAAAAAGAAAACAACCACATAAAGGATACTGAGAGAAACATGCTTGTTCATGGCTGTATCAGTGCTCATGTGCTTACACTCACTTATACTGATTGTGCCAGGAGCACGACTTGGATTCAATCAATTTTGAAACCTGGTAAGGATGTCTCTGTCCAAAGTTATATTGACACAGAAATACTAATATACAACACAAATTTTTGTTTTAATCAAAATATATCATGTATCAGGATCTAAAGGAACTGTGCTCCTGGAAGAGGCTATACTGAAACCTAAACTGTTGAAGGACACTGGCAAGCTTTCACCAGTGTACCAGACGTCCATCCTTGAAGCAAAGCACACCTTGGATATACAATTTGTACCTAAGAATGTTGCATTCTCTTACTGGGGAGATGTATGTGAGGTGAGATCACAAGAGACATTTCTTTTATGTTTACATCTATTTAAGTACTTATACATATGCTTCTCTGGGATGAAAGTTAAATACCATATCCCATGCCAATCACTAAATTACCCAGTTTGTTATGAAAATTCATGTACACTTGTGGCTATCATAAACAATGCTTCAATTCACACACAAGCCCTGAATGTTGCCATCATTTAGGAGCAAAACGCTGACAAAATTTGAACAAATGCTGCTAAATACTTCCACATAAATTGACTCAAAAAGCCAAATATATTTTGATTCAGCATCAAAATGTTTCAAGGTGCATTAACTCTAGGAGCTAATTGCTCTATAGCCACTGAAGGCAACTTTCAGCCCAACACATGATAAACAAAATTTTAGTTATATGAACTATGTTCACTTTTGAGAATGTACTGAATGAATGAAATGAATACAAAAATGCACCATTTGTATGGGTTGAAGTCACTGGTCAGTCTCTGATAAGCCCTAGAAGTCGTAGACAGCAGAAGCTCATTATTACCAAAAAGTTACTCAACTTACTGCAAGTAAATTAAAAAGGGATTGCTCTACAGTATCCTCCCTGTCCATGACAGGACTGCAACTCTTTGCTCCTGTAAATTTTAGATTGTTCATATCTGCCATGCATTTCAACTAGAATGCAGACGGAATGCAAGCAACCACAAGAGATGGGAGACCATGCTACACCCTGAGCTTCCCAAAAGCGAAGGAAGGGGGAGCTGCACTGCTCATGGAAAAAAAAAACAAAGCCAACATATGGTTAGCCATATGCATGCATGGGGCCTTCTCATTTACAAACTTTCATACTGCTTTGTATTGGCATAACAAATGGCTGTGTGGTTAACCAAGTCAAGATGCCTCAGATTACATGTATTGATTACAGCTACATGTAGTACCTCAATTTATCTGCACATGTAGGAAAAAAATCCCACTTCAAAATAGCTCATTAAAACTAAGGCCAGCATCTTGTAGAACTTGCTCATCTCAGTGCACTTTTAGTATGTACACAAAATGTTGCTATACTTGTCTAGTTACCCCCCTCCCCATTAAGATTGAAAAAAAATGCACACATTTTAAATGTTTTTCATTAACAATGCAAATAAACACTGGACAGCCAGTACCTTTAAAACCCAATCATCGCAAATGTACCCCCCCCCCCCCATGACATTGAAAAAAGGCCAAGGTTGCTGAATGTTGAGGCATACTTAACTTCCCACAAGTTGCTTCCACAGTATAACTTTCATGATCATAGCTTTATTTTTTTCTTTTTCAAATGCTACTGCATCCAAGAATGGACAAAGGAACACATGCAGGAGATGACACACAAACATGACCACAATCATCAACTATACCCTGTTGGCCTGGTCAGGCCACATCTTTAGTTCAGGCCATTTTTGGCCACTTTAAGGGGGGGGGGGGAGTTAATCATGATCTACAAATTTGGCTTGATTTCTATTTTTTTTTAATTTTAGAATATGCACTGCAAATAATTGGGAATCTGTTCCAAGGTTATGCTGAATGCCTGTCCAACCTAAAGGCATGTGCATGGAGAGGCACAGACAACAGACTCCGCGGACACTATCTCCCAGCTGCGAACGTCCCGACATAGATACCTCTGTCAAGGAGTTTGTGTCCCGTTGCTGCTCTAACCAGTTGGTCCAGTGAACTGACACAAAGAGTAGAATGTACTTTGCTGATTTAGCTTCATGCCAGTTCATCTAGGTCTACAGGGGCCACATGATACTCCTGAAAGACCAAAGATGGGAAATGGTCACAGACTATGTTGACCACACATGATGGCAAGGGCACTTGGATGTTCTTTCCCAGGAATCCCCAACACCACCGAACGAACTGCCTCCAGGCAATGTATCTGTAGTGTCTGCAAAAAAAAAAAAAAATAAGTGTTGACCATTTGACTTAATACATGCATACTGATAATGAAAGCTTCTATGACAAAACCAGATGCGTCAGTGCTTGACATTAACTGATTTAGGGGTTTAGTATTTGTAAAATATTAGATTAGAAAGACTAGGCAAGTGTTGATAAAACCAGATACACTGTGTACCAAATGTGCTTAACTCCTTTGATCATCACTGGACAAATCAGAGGTTAATGCATACCACGGTAATAACTGACCACAAGTTGAGCATAACTATGTCTTACGCTCATAAGTACAGGGAGTTGATATCTTTCAACCCCACTACTGTCAATTGTATTGTATTACATTTCTTACAAATAATGTGTGCATCCTCTGTGCTGAATGTAGGAGTTGTTGCAATGTCAAGCCTGAAGTGTCTTGGTGAATGCTACATTCTTCATAAATATCATGTGCAAAGAGATATACAGGTATATGTAACAAGATGACATTATAGTTTAAGTTGTCTGGTTTCTAGAAAGTTAAATAAGAAAGGTAATTATTTCCCTTCCAAAACATGAACATCCATAGTCAGGCTCTCTCTCAAATGCTTTAGTGGTTGCCCACACAACATTAATCTCCTCAGCTTGAGACATTACCCTATTAGTATACTAATTAATTGGCATGCCATACTATTAGTTGTGCCCACATGCTTGTGTATGGTCACATGGGCACTCCCGATGCCAAACCGAGGCCCTGATAAGAGCCCCTAAGACAAGATTGACCCAGAAACACGCATGTGGGCCTGACTGTTTGTTATAAATCCCTGGAACTAAAGTGGTCCCTGTCTTGAGAGACCGCCCCTAGGGCAGACCCAAAAGTGGTCTCTCAAAACAGGTTGTCTTTCATTAGAGGTATAACAACATAGAAATGATAGCACAGTGTTTTGAGAGAGTGGTCTTAAAAAGATATGCGGTCTCTCATATTGGAGGGGTCTTTCAAGACAGGTACCACTGTACTTGGCAAAAACAAACAAGGACGCCTGGGATCACCTGGTTCTTATTTTGACCACCAGCTGATACTGAAATTTTTGCTTTCTTTTTATTCAATTTTGTGTTATAAGGTTAACTTCAACTTCCCTTTTTGCAGAATGGGTAAAGAGAATTGTTTGAGATTTTATCTGAATATAATCTGACTTATCATGATGAGTATTGATTACAATATAAAGGATTATTATGCTGAGTTTTGATGAACTTATGGGATATCAAACTTTGGGACCATGTGTGAGGAACTATTGCTAAAATGTTGCCGTCTACATTTTCACGTAGAAGCTGACTGGAAACATTGCCTAATTTCAAAGGTATGGGGCTATGAGCCAGGGCTTGAGTATAGGGAACGGCTCATGGCACATCGGTAAAAGAAAAAATCATCAATCAAATTCTTTCCTACAAACAACTAAACATACCCCTGCAGAAGCATTCTCCTAACACTGAACAATCCTACCTCTGACCTTACATGAACTTAAAAAGTCAGAAAAATTTGTGAAAAACCAATAGTACTGTTTATTGATCTAACCATACCAAAAATGTGCAAAATATATATTTGTGTCAAAATTAATCAAAGCTAATTCACCTTGATATGGTCAATCCCTGGCTTGATGTGTTGATGGATGAAAGTTGAAGTTAAAAAGTGAATACAAAGTATAAAGTAATTAAATCAAATTAACTGAATTGCAAGTTGAGTGAACTAAAAATAAATGTAAAATATGAGCAGTTCTTCAGGCCAGTCCAACATTATACATGGAAGGTATATGCCACTAATTTTCAAAGGTTACCTTCTGTATCCCGGTGACCTCTGACCTGGGTGGTGCAGGCAATTTCTCATACCTGTATGTAAGCACCAACTCCAACCAAACGACCTAATCAACCTATAGTGTGGCAGCTCAATGTCATGTCATCTTGCACCCATCCCCGACAAATGATCCCTACTCAGTTTACTGCTTTCTATTTTACATCAGCCAAGTGTTACTTTACTTAATAAAAAATTATCTGTAGAACTTTAATAAGAAAAATGTGTCTTTAGTCCTGCCAGTTCAGCGATGCAAAGAAATTTTCCACTGATTAATAAATAAAGGTACAGTTGTGATATCTCACAAAATCAATCATGTTTAATTACATTTTGTAGGTCATGCAAGAGAAAGTAATCAGTAGGAAGTAACAGGAACACAACTTGTAAATTTGGCAGAATACGCCTAACCGCCACCAAAACCCTCTATTTGTACACACATTCACATACACAAGGAGTAATTTAGAAGAATTCTTTACCACCTCAAATATTAAATTCACTAATGCTTCATAGAAAATGATGGTACGTTTATCTCTTTATATGAAATCTTTGAGAATACATACCTTTCTTCTGATCTTTATACTTACTCACACAATTTCATCAAATTAATTATGCAAATCCCAACCCCTGGGCAATGATTTATGGAAAAGAGCTGGTTAAGAGTTTAAAAACAAGGCAGCAGTAAGAATTAACTCCCGATCCAAACTTTTACCTTTTACTTTTAACACTATGACAATTTCTCTCGAATGTCCTGGAAGATGTATGCACGACACCATGATAACTATTGGCAACCACACATCAGGTACCTTTAACAATTAATATCGAGTGGTTAGAATGGACTCCAGGTTCTGTTCACTTGTGAACGGTAAAAATACCGAGTTTAGGCCTATGCGCGTTTCTGTTTGTGTTAAATCATTGGTATTTAGCACCTTTTAGCAAAGAATCTCTTTTTCAGCAAAATGAAATGTTCTTAGTTTGACATAACTATTCCGAACCCGATTTATTTACTCCTACAACCATTGCATGCACCACAAAATTGGATTGATCCGTATCCTGTCCCCATTTATATCGCTTGCCCTGGTCAGCACAGAAATATTGCATTATTACTTTGGTTGATACCTTGCCATTTGACTCTGGCAAAAGCGTCAAAAACTTATTTCCGTTTTGCCAATTTTTCAACTGGTTTATATATTATATACCACATTTCGTACGGTATAGAGGCGGATGGTTCTATCGCATGATTAAGTAATATTACAGTTACATGACTGGCTGTGGATATGGTTTGACACACCATATACAATAAATATGAATACAACTTTAGATAAAAGAACAATTTTATACCCATTGCAACCAGGGATTTAATATATTTGTTAAGAATCTCATGATAAATAGTAAAACCAGCCAAGTGGAGGAGACGAGCCAGCAGACTGGCCTCGTTCCCTCGGCGGATCATAAGCACTCGCAGTGATCCTCCGCGGGAACGAGGCCAGTCTGCTGACGATCCTCCACGCGGCTGGTTTTACTTTAATCCAGTAATTATAGCTGTAATTTTATTTTCATCGTTAAAAACACACAAAAAAGACAATTAAAAACAGTTTCAAAGTTTATTTCATCAAACAAGGGTTTGCATAACTTTGCGTATGAAAAACTGTAACGCAGGAACCAGTAATTGGGTTATTTGAAGTGGGCCAACTACAAGAATTTTGAAAAAAAGTAGTTCTCAGTGACCTTGGCACTGTGGTGATATGGATTGAACTATGCACTGTGGTGATATGGATAGGGTTATCACCCAGTCTGTATCTTCCACCTTCTCTGGATGATGGCCTAAAGCTATAATTACAGGATAAATGATAATGAGGAAGCATGTGATATTCCGAACCGTCATATTTGTTCACGCCAACAAACTATCGCTTGATTTTTTTCAATTTTATGCTACCAGATTATATTTACGCGGGTAATACTTATTTTTTTATATTTTATTTATGCTAGTAAATAATTGTTCAAACAAATTCACATGAGCCGTCTGTCTAATATAGGAAACCAAAGTTAGAAAAGGGCGGCCCTCATTAGAGCAGCAAGTGTTTGCCTTAATTTGGGTCTCCCTGACCATACATTTACAAAAGAAACCAAATTGTGTGGATTTATTGGTCAAATAATCATATCCGATAGGTGTCAACCTGTCAACCCCCAAGGATGGGTGACCTGGAGGTTCTTGTAAAAAGTGCATAAAATCAAAGAAACTCAATTTTGCCTCAAAATCCCTGTTATTTTTGTAAACTTTTTTAAGCCTCCAAAACGACTGACTCCCGGTGAAAAGGGGAGAATTCACCGCTATGATTCGTGCATCATGAAAAAAATCTACTCATTCATGAATCTCTCCGTGCAGCTCAGACTGCCAGCGTGGACCGTTGTCTTGAAGTGAAAAGTTGGCGCAAGTTGCTCCGCTTAATACAGGCCTAAATCGATTATCTGGAATGGGACCACCTAATGTGTTATTGTTTATTCTACTCCTGACACATCCTGCTCATTCTCAGTAGTCGCTAGGTAGGATCCACGGTCAGGCGCGAGATGCTGGAGCTGGACGGAGCAGACCACGCATCCACTGTTGTTTTAAGGCTTTTAAGACTCAATACCGCATTTGTTGGAGCTGTGAAGATTTTACCCGGAACTTTAAATGAATGTTAATTGGTTAATCAAGCAGCCTATTGCATAATGGACTTTTTTTCATCACCATGTGGGCGGGGATACTGTTAGGCAGATTTGGATAAATAAAACAAATTAAGTTCACTCCACCTGTCAATATATTACTGTGTAAAGACAACGTAACATAATGTTCTAGGGACGCTGCCGTGACAGGTAGAGATAGGTGACAGAGAGATTCCTTAAGTTGAAATCGGGCCTCTCGCCGACAGGTGCATCTGTAGGCTTGGCCCAGGTATATATATCGACTTACACTAGGGACTTTTAGGATAAACGGATGCGGTTTTCCAGATTTTCTCCATCTGAACGTCATGTTTTAATTGTGCTTTGCAACTCATCTGATTTTAAGTAGGCATCTATTATCTAGGCTTTTAGCCCAGGTCTAGGCCTGCATCAAATGGAAAATGGCTATGCGGTTTCCATGCAGAAGCTGCAAAAACGAATGCCATAACACCGACTGTGTTAATGAACGAATTGTTCGGGATGGGTACACAAAGAATGTGTGCCGTTAGAGCAAGAGGACTTTCAAATGCTTAATCGTGTGGACTTGTACTGAGTTTTATTGTCAACAATGCGCTTTTTCAAAGGGACATTACAACCTAAACGAGGCGATCAAAAGGTTAGTTACCTAGACTGTGATATGCACGCTAGTTCAGGTAGGCTCTAGATCTTATCTGAAGTTTAACTCCTGTAAAATAGTGGATCAGAGTTTTAATTGGACCTTCATTTATTGCCTAGGCACATCCAATATACCCGTGACCGGTCAACGCGTAGTAATCAATGCCGATATGTAATGTAAGGTACGGGGTAATCGGCATAAGTGCAGGAGCAGAAGTGGCATAAGCAGAAGTGGAAGAAATTTCGATTTTCGGCATGTTGCTACAGCGTTTAAACATAATCTTTACTTCTGTTGATACATACGATATCTGTGCATTCCAATTAAGTTGTGTATTCATCCCTCTACCCGTTGTATAAAGTACAATGAGCAAAAATACACCTATTCGCTTACGCGGCAGACACCAGCTCCCGCCACATTGGATTCCTCTTTCTAGGAGGGAGCTACCATTATTTCATTACATGCATTTGGAAATATGATTATGGGACTTTATTCTGTTGGCAATAACAATAATTCATTTTTATTAGTTGAAATGTGTTACACAAATGCACACTTAATATTTTTTATCCAGGATTCCACAAGGTAGTTCGAAAATTTAATTACAATAATATGAATTGGCATCAGTATGAGCAGCATAAGCATTATTGGCGTTCAGAATAAAGGTATTCAGTGTCATCCTAAATTGCTATTAATTTCATTGTATAATGTTGGTATGTCTCACTATATCATTTGTATCATTTGAGAAAAATAATTCAAAAGTTTACCATGTTTATTTAAAAATTTAATATACATATTTAATAGTTTCCCCTATTTTATTTTTATATTTTCCCACATAATTTGTTATACCATTTAAATAGTACAGAAAAACATGATCCATACTCATAAATTCCAAACTCAACAATGACAGCAAAGAGATTCCAGACTTGCCAAACCATCAACATTTATATTCCAATGCTAATGTGCGGAAACAAATTTGACTCCCGACTTGAGACAGGCAGTAACCCATAAAAGGCAACTGGTGGTTTTAAACCGGTTCTCTCAACCTTAGAAATATTCATCATTATCTGCAGACACTAGCTCCTTTCCAAAATGTATAGGCCTAACCACCCAAAACACAAATTTCATTACTTATGCCAAAAATAAAAAGGGACCTGGTAGGCCTATCACCTTTTAGTTCCCCCGACTTGTCAGTCAGTTAAGTTTACAGCAAAAGAGTAAAGCAAAAAAAAAATCATTATCATAACAAACCAACATTCCATTGAAAATGCAAAATAAGCAAAATTTGCATCTGAGTTTATATAAATTTCCTTTGCAGCAATTAAAAACAAAATTTTTGTGATTTATGATTCATGTTTCTCTTAGCAAGGCACAACAACATTTACATGTTGTAATGCCTGCCCAGTGTGCCCCACGGGGAGGGGGAATCATACCGCAACCCCCCCCCCAAATAGAATGTAAAAAAAATTAAATTAATAAAAGAAAAGAATTTTTCTTTGCTAGGCTTTATTTCCCAACCATATTGGATTCTGAGTACAAAAATGATGTACCCCGGTAAATGGCTTATCGCTTGTTTCTTTAGTTGAAATAAAAAAATATTTTGCTTAATGAATTTTAATATATTGAATTGAAATGTCTGAATGATGATCAAATATTTAACGATTTCAAGTCAATGGCAAAATACAAACAAACGCAAAAGAATGAAAAAAAAAGATAAAAAAAGGGAAAAGAAGGAAATAAGAAGTAAATTTTATCACATGAATAATAAGACCTACAGATCAAATGATCAAGGTGAAGATACCACCATGCAAGTGTGATACACTTTTTAAGTATTTGGTTCACGTACAAGGATACCAAATTCACAAAAATCATCTCAACTGCAGAGTCTTGTCATTTTATTTTACACATTGATCAGAACATAGTTTATACAATTGACTTGTCACATATCTTAAATATCTATCAAAATTCATATCAAAACTTATTTTTAGAAAGAAATTAATTTCCATTATTTTTATCATATGACTATAAGACCTACAGGTCAAATGATCTAGGTGAAGACAGCACCTTCAAGTGCGATACACTATTTCAGTATCTAGTTCACTTACATGGATGCCAAATTCACAAAAAATCATCTCAACTGCAACTGAGCCTTGTCATTTTATTTTACACATTCAACAGAACTTAGTTTATTCAGTTTATACAATTGACTTGTCACATATCTTAAATATCTAACCAAATTCATGGTTCACTTCAAGGATACCAAATTCACAAGAATCTTCTCAACTGCGGAGCCCTGTCATGTTTTTTTACACTTTCAACAAACATAGTTTATTTAATTCATTCAATGGTCTTGAAATCTATGCATTGAAATTGTTTCAAGTGCAATGCTCACAGTACCATGCCATAGACTTGCTTGGAGAGCTTTCGAATCCTACACATGAATAATGATACCATCTTGGACAATCACCATTTCTGCACACTACCATGTTTTCATATAGGTTGGGTAGGAAACATGTTGCTTTGGTACAATTCAGTGGTATTAAATCAACTGTGTCTGGCCTTGTTCTGCCATGTTCTGGTTTTTCTCTGTTTCTCACCTACATGTATTTTTGGAAAGGCTTCTATTTTTTCTTGTGATAAACATTTCACCAGGTGGAGTCTCATTCTATTTTTATCATACTTCCATGTTTTGTCCAGGCCACCATTACAAAATTCAATAATTGCAAATACCCCACAATCAGTTCCATTTGTCTGCTTTTCCGTTTTTGGTACAGTATAGAATAAAATGTCTTTGTCGTAGCCATATATTTGACAGAGTTGAATTGTCAGTTATTCAGTATGTTTGTGTGAATTTAAACTGTCAACTACATAAATTATGTTACCTTTGTCTTTGCACCAAAAAGAAATAACCCAATGATTTTCGCCATTGTTATGAATTTGTGCACTTGAACTTTTAGTAATTGGTTGAAAAGTTTTGGCCAAAATTTTCCATTTTCCATTTTTTCTTTTTGGGTCTAAAGTTGTTTATATCAGGAAATTGTTGCTTTAGAAGTTTATTTACAGCAGATATATGGAAACTAAGGCAACCATCGTTAACAGGCAACCATCGTTAACTATTGTAAATTTATCTGTGAAGTCCAGTCCCAAGTTTTTCACCCATTTGTGCTCGTCTCGGTTGCTACGTCTTTCTTTTTTAGGACTAGGTATCTTGTTCAAATCAATAAAATCAGTTTGTTTCTTGCTTTATAGTTGTTTCTTTTTGTGGACTGGGGAACTCATTCAAATCACTTTCTTTATGTTGATTTTTCGTGCTTTCTTTTGGTGGACTTGGTAAATCAGTCATATCAGACTCCACAGTGTTTGCACCTAAAGTTTTGTTATTTGTGGCGGTTAAGCCAGTACTATCATTTTCTTTCTTCCTGGTGACCTGTTGCTTTTTTATGGTAAACCTAACTTGTGATTTGCACTGCATGTTTGAGATACATGATCAAGAGTAATAAATTTTGGTGATTTTTGAAATGACAAACTAAGTCTTGTCAACTTCTTCACAGGCTTCTTTTCAATTTTTTAAGATCTGTCAATCTGTTTCTGGTTTGTTTCCTTATCAACACTCTTTTGCTCCTTTTGACACATGTCATTCATATTTGTTTGGGCATCTTCTTTGTTTTGACCTGTCATTGTTCTCCCTTCATTAACGTTTTTTGCAGCATTGTCCAGTTCAATTTTTAGCTCCCTTGGAATGGGGGGGGGGGGGGGGATCTCAGCTTCTACTTGCATAGTGTTTTGTTCTTTTTGACACATTGTTCTCTCTTTTTTTAATTCGGTTTTATTATTTTCTACTTCGGTTTTGGTTCTACATTGGTCTTGGGTGGATTTCAGCCTCTACTTGTATAGTATTACTTACCTGCTCTGGCGAGTCAAAGGCTAAAGATTTTCGTGAACTATTCTGAGCATGCACTGCATTGTTTGTTTTTATCTTATCAGCCCTATACCCTGTTGTTTATTTCTTGATACTTTTTGTGTTCTTTCAAAATTACTTCCCTTTATCGTTTTTATTGTACTTATGGAATTGTCTCTCCTTTACGTTTTTTCAAAATAAATTTTGGTGTGGACTGTTCCTTAATACTTGTAACATTATTCTCATTGATACTCTCTGTGTGTTTTCTTCTCACTGACCTAGGGGTGTTCAATTGAACCTTGCGCTTTTTTGGATTTTGGTATGGACTAAAAATCAATTTAATTGATATCAGAAATATCAAACATGGCAGACTTATTTTCAACATATGTAGATTCTAGCGTCGCCTCAACATCATAGTCATTAGGTCTGGGTTTTTCCCTACCACCTCTTTTGTCAGCCCTAAGTTTACTATTCCTTTTTAACTGTGTAAGATTTATTTTACCCTTCTGTTCTTCAGATTGCATTAATATGCTCATTCTAGCAGCCAAGATTTGATAACAGGTTGTTGTTGATTGAAAACCACAAGTTTCTTTTGGAAATAAGGTAACAGCATATGGTCTTTTGCTTCCTTGAACCTGAAAAGAATTTAAACCAGGAACATGCTTCACTACGTCATTTTTCAAAGCCTGCATAGGTAGTGCTTTCTGTGTTATAGGTGCTGATTTGGATTTGTTTTATCTATTAAATCTGTCAAATCGAGCTTTTTTCTTTCCTGCCGAACCACTCCTCCTAGAAGAAGTTGTGAAGGTAACAGCTCTTCTGGTTCTATCCCTGTTGCTAATCCTATTTTCATCTTTATTTGGAGCAGGAATGTTATCATTTTTACCATGATGTTCAGTGGCAGCAGTTCAAAGGACCTTTGATCTGTGTGAGTGACTTTAAACTGTTTAAACAGGAGGTACCGTGGACTTTGATCAGTGTGAGTTAGCCTTAACTGTGTAAAACACATAGTTTATTCAGATGTATCATATCGGGAAACTTACAGGATTTGAATATAATGTATCTAATATATGTTAAATGAATACAATTTATACATCCAGAAACTATCTGGCTGATTTTAATAACATCATTTATGGTGTGTCGACTGAAGCCTCTTATAATATATATATATATATATGTATATATATATATATATACCAGGATTAGGCAATTTTAATATTTGATATAAACAGATGTGTACAAAAATGATCTATGAAATCTTTTTCAGTCCTAATGATGATGACGATGATGCTGATGATCCATTTCCTCAGATCATAAAGTCAAAGTTGGTCCACCTTAGCTTATCCTTTTGCTCTGATACCACATTTCTTTTTTTTTTACACCTTTCATTTTTTTGCAAAATAATTTCAAAATAAATGCATGATATTTTAGTATTATATCAAATAGGCCTATTTGATATAAATTTTTACTAACGCTATGAAATTGGAGATATCATGTTTTCCGGATCAATAGTCTTTAAAATTTTGTGCAAAAAAATCACTTTATATGGCTCTCATGAATATATAAAAATCACATTTTCTTAGCTATCTCAGAACTTCCATTTCAGAATAAATCAGAGTAGTCTAAGACAAAAGCTTCAGTATAAAAGATCACTGAGATATCGAGGGCTCGTTTTTAATTTACTATAAAAATCTCACACATCAACTACTTATAACTCAAAGTCAAATATTAGGCTAAAATTTCTGCACAGGCAAGCACAACTTTGAAATGATAAAGCTAAGAGGACTGTGTGTGTAGCTCTGGTAAATTTTGATTGTGACTATGCTGGCTCTGCGTGGTATTCAGGTTTGTCTCAAAATTTCAAAAACAAACTTCAAATTTCTCAAAACAAAGTTGTGACGTTTATATTGGACAAACATAACTCACATATAGGACAGAATAACCAAAATTTAAAAAAAATATGCTACAGGTTTCGGATAGAGTTACACAGTTGAAGTTAAATCATGTTTTTAAGATTTTCAATGGAATTGCTCAAGACTTTCTCGGGCATTTTTTTACCACAACCCAGAGTATATACAGCCTCAATACCAGAAACAGTGCAGAAAATGTTCACATCCCACAATGCAAAAGGACCCGTTTTCATTCATTTTATTATACACCGATCAAAGATTGAAATGCTCTACCATCACAAATTAAATTATCCAACAGCATCAGATTCAAAACATTATGTAAAAAATTCCTGGTAACCAGAGCTTCTTGATCAGAAAATAATGATAATATTATGTCTTACCACTAGATGTCACCGCTAGTGCCTTATACTGCAAAGCAACACAAGATGTCATTTAAATACATGTGTGTATGAAGCACAATAGTTGCCCAATCCCAATATGATGTTTGTATACTGAGGGTGAATGATTAATTTATGAATTTTTTTTATTAGTACAGTTTTACACAAATTCCATATCTGTACATTGTTTATTTATTGATTAACAGATTTTCATAAAACCATATCTTTGCAGTCCAATCATCCTATTCATCTCTCACCTTCCATGTCTGATCAAAGTACCCAAACATCCCAATGGAAATAAGTCTCAGTAATTGACTTTCTTGGGCCATCCTTGGTGTAGTCAATATATCATATTGTTCTTTTACAAAGGCAAATCAGAAACTTTTTAATCTTATTTGTTACTATGTTTTTACCTTTATGATCATATGTTGGGCTCATTTTTATGCCTTAGTTATCTGTATGTTTTATTTATCTATCATTTTATGTAAACTCATTTATCATTTGTATGTTGACTTTACCCAATTTAAAACTCGTTCATGAAAAAGAAAATGAACAAGAAGTTCATAATTCTGGAATGAATCAGAGAGAAACAGTATACAATGATATAGGGGAGGGGGGTGTAGTAATGATGTGTGCATCTCAAGTGTGACAGGTTTTTGATTGAGAAGTTTGTGCAAGGGGGCTCAGTGAATTCAAAAGCATGTGTGATCAAGGATTATTTACAGTTTGGGCGAGCTGGAGAAGACAGCTTCCTATATTAGGGTGTCTCTTGTAAGTGGTTTCATTCAGTATCTCAGCTTCATCATGGCTTATGTCGCTACCATAATCTCCGACTCCATGTGCTCCAACAAGGTTTACGACTTTCCCTCCCCAGAGAACTCCCTGATGCAAGTTTATCCAGGCCAAACAACAGCATCCATTCTCCTGTGCATCCAAGATGGCACCTGCAAGGTCAATTTCCCCATCGCCATTTTGCACGTTGGCACAAATGACCTGTGGCTGGAGAAAACCTACAAGCAAGTCATTGCGTCAGAGAGCAGAACGGCAGAGATTTCAAGGGCCATCCATGAAAAGAGTCCCAAGACCAAGGTCTTCACTTCGACAGTTCTACGCCAACCCTGAGATTGGTACTCTCCCGACGGACAACCCTGGAGCATTGGAAGGATCACAGATTTCAATCACGCTTTAGAAGACCATAAAAAAGCTGGCAACCACAGCGTCATCCATACGAACAGGGCTTTCAACATCAAGGGACAGCTGCAGTACCACCTCTTCAGCCATGATGGTCTTCACCTTACTGAAGCGGGGAAGAGTGTCCTATCGACGTTCTTAAACAAGACCATCCAGTTCCAGGAGAGGCACATCAAGTGGTACCTTCGTCAGTAAAGGAGCAGGCCAGCTCATGATACACCCCAAGGTCCTTTTCAGGACCAGCAAATTATCCAAAAAGAGTTGGTTTAAATACAGTTGGTATTTCTATATAAAAAGAAGAACAAAAAATGATAGCAATGTTACTAATAGTAATCACTATAACAAATATAACACTGGCCTACAGAGAGTTAATTGTCATGATTAGATATTGACTCCTGCACTTATGCCGATTACCTTGTACCATAATGTAACTCGGTTTGAAAAGGCGGAATAAAGTTTCACTTTGGCTAGGGGTTGTGATCGATGGTCTGGAGTGGAGGACATCTTCGTGTTGCCATGGAACGATGGAACTTTGACTCTAACGTTGATGTGGTAAATGTATGTGTACACAGATCAACATTGCAAAATACTCCTGTAAAATGTATTGCTTTGATTGCAAAACTAAAAAGCCTACAGAAGTTCACTGAACAACAATTAGAGAATTATTGCCAGATGTGTGTAATCCCAGTAAATTCCTATTCATCTCACAAATTTTATTGGACTTGGCTGAAAAATAACTCATCCAGACAATATATCTAGTCCTGCCTCTTTTACCACTGTGTGATCCATCAGCTGGTTACTCCACTTAGACAGTGAGCCACTATCCCACAGGCAGCATTTTCCCCTGTGCTCACAATCACAGATAGGCTACCTCACAACCCCCCCCCCCCCAATGGAGAGCCACTATCCCATAAGCACCATATTCCCCTGTGTTCACAATCACTGATAGGCTACCTCACATAATTGTCCTGTTCCATACATGAAAAATAATGAAAATAAAAACAAAAAATGGTGTGAAATGCTGGTTGCACTTCCAACATTGTGTATTAAAGTTTTGTACATGCACTAAATGGAGATGGCTTGGGTGAAGGAGGGGCCAAGAAAACTCAAGTCTGGCTTATCAGCTATACCATGATGATGGTTTAAGAAATAAATTAGTGTCAAAATGATGTGTTCAACGTTCCTCCATGGTTCAATTACCTGTAATTTTGGAAAAGGCTTCATTTATCTGTCCATTCATAAATGAGTGGGAGTTGCATGGAACTTCAAAGCGGTAGCTCAGGAATCATGGGTAAAAACAGTATTCAAATAATTGTTTGTGCAAATGTGTATAAAGTAATATAAAGAATACAATGCATCATTGAGTGCAAAACTAAAAAGCAAGCGCAAGAACAGGCTGTTCAAATACTGTCTACAAGACAGCAGTGCAGTGAATGGAGGGCTAGGGTTGTGTTTTCCAATCACCTTACATTGCAGTGTGTGACTTAATACCTTTAAAACTCCTGTACACATAGATACATGACGCAATACCTCATTCAAATTATATAAACACAGCAACAACAGTAGCATACACACATCTCGCCCTTCCAAATGTGTGTATTTAGTTGTGTATTGTGGTGAATACATATACATACTTTACAACTAATTCTGACCTGTTCATGTCTGAATGATTGACTGACATGCAAGAGTTGTGGTCGTTTAACTGTCACTGTGTGGTATACTTGAGCATGTTTAGATTGCATTTATCTGCAGAGCAATACCATTCATTGACAGTTCCCAAGAGCATTTCTGTTAACTTTTATACTTCATCATTCCTATTGGCCAGTGCTTTATGTAGTTTCCTGTACTGGAGGATGCCATGTTTACAGTATGCCAGCATAGTTAAAATTTTACTTCTTGAGATAGGAATATGATTCAAACCATTCAAATTATGGAACCACAGCTACAAAAAGTGGCAAGTTCATTCAAGGTTTCTTTCATATACAAATTAATGGGAAGTTATTGCTGTATGTTCCATTGTAAGTTACCTTGTTGCGTTTTATACCATATCCTGTACAAAATTTCATCAAACAAACAAGATACACACCTGGTATTTTCTGGTAAATTAATTAATATCTTATTATTTTGCTTGGCTCAGTGCATGGTGGATATACATTTAAGTGCAGAAAGCTTGGTTCTCCTCACAACAGCAGTTTAAAAGTTATTTAGGTGCCAATTACAATGGAAAATAATGGAAATACACAGCCGTAGCCCACCTGCCTGCAAAGCCCTGCCTTGAGATCCTATTTGAACCAATTGCTGTTGACTTGGTTTAAACATATTTTTATTTCACAACAAACTCATTGAAGTACATTTGATAGCAATGTCGCGATTGAGAAAGAGGGCTCGGCCCTATATGAATCTCTCTCGCAGAAGGCAGACCCAAGAACAGGACGGAACCAAACACACAGTAACGTAAACAAGAAGACGAAACTATGACGAGACAGACAGAACATTACAGTTCTCCATGTACTGTAGCAGGATTGTCGTGTTCCATACCAAAGACCCAGATAAATGATATGATAACCATGCCCTGTTGTGAGGAGGGTACAACCCTACCTTGCATAGATATAAACAATGTATGAGTCAACCAATACCTGCACGCTTGAAGCGTCCACTGCTGGCTATATATTCATGGACTGCTGCAAATATTTTGAAATTGTCGGGAAGAGAATGAATGGGAGAACCATATAACACTGTTTGCAATGTGAAAGGTGCATATCTTGCTATTTCCGTGTGTAATTTGGAACGGAAGACAGTATATAAAGGACAGGAAAAAAAGTAATGCCACACATCTTCAGAGGCTAAGCTGCATGGACATGTCGCCGAATCTTTAACACCAATCTTGCATAAATATGAATTTAACTGGTTAGCACCTAAACGTAAGCGGGTGTGTTGAATAGCATTGAATCTGTCACCAAAATTAGACAATTCATCAAATGCCAATGATCTCTCTACAGGATGTGATATTTTAGATTTAAATACTGAAATAGAAGGAGATTTTCGTATGTCTACAGGTAACTCGTTCCATAGTCTCACTGTGGAAGGAAAGAAGGATTTGTCGAAGAGGATGGTGCGGGCCCTGAAACGTGGAAGATCAAATTTTTGACGGGTATTGGGAGCTTGTAAGTGAGGATCCGGAACCGAGGGAATTAGGGAGCACAGCATATCTGGGGCAAGGTTGTTTGCCATTTTATACATTAGTGATAGATTAGACAATTCGCGCCGTTTTGCCAGGGTATGGCATCCCGTGTCCTCGTATAATTTGGCGCTGCTGGTCCCTCGCATTGCACCTGTGACAACGCGGGCGGCCTCTAACTGAACATTTTCAAGTTTAACCTCCTCCGACACTGTACAACCACCCCACACTTGGCTGCTTTATTCAAGAATGGGTCTTACGAAAGACATATAGATGGTTTCTAGAGTTGTTCTATCCAAAGTAAACTTTAAACTCTTCATAATATTTACTAATTTGATAGATTTGTTAGTAATTTCCGTTATGTGATCAGTCCATCGAAGATCTGAACGTAATGTGACACTAAGATGTTTGTGTTGTTGGACATCTTGTAGGACATGATCTTGAAAATAGATAGGTGGATGGATGGGAGAATTAGTTTTGCGAGAAACAAGCATAGAATCAGTTTTGGATGCGTTGAATGTAACCAGCCAGTCATGTGACCACTGATTTATGGCAGATAGATTGGAGTTAATAGTTTCAGCAGCTTCAGCTGGGTCTTCAATATCCAAGTAAAGGGTAGTGTCATCTGCAAAGAGTTTTATTTTACATTTAACCAGATCCACAATATCATTAATGTAGATCAGAAATAAGAGTGGTCCGAGTATGCTGCCTTGTGGAACACCTGCACAAATTTTTCCCCAGCTAGAGAACTGTCCCTTCAAGACGACTCGTTGATATCGATTACTTAAATAATCACAGAACCAATCAAGTAAATTACCGGAAATCCCATTTTTACGCAATTTGAATAGTGGACCAGAGTGCCAAACCTTATCGAATGCCTTGCTAATATCCAGAAATATAATGCGAACTTCCTTGTGATTGTCGATAGTGAGACATAGTTCATGATATAAAAATAAGAGTTGGTTTACAGTGGAATCATTAGGTATAAAGCCAGATTGATGGGCCGAAATGACTAGATTATCACGGAAAAAATTAAATACATGTTTGAACACTATTTTTTTCAAAAACTTTACCAGTGCAGCTTAGTAAGGAGACAGGCCTGTAATTGTTACATATATTATCCGGACCTTTTTTATGTAGAGGAGAAACATTTGCTTTTTTCCAAAGAGCTGGGAATTGTTCCTTCAAAAGTCGCGCACTGATACCATCAGGACCTGAAGCCTTAGTAGTGTCCAAATTAAGAAGTGTTTCAAGAACCTCTGATTCCATTATAGTTAATGAATCAAGCCTAAAATCAGGAATATTGGATAGGTCTGGCAAGCTAGCTGTCGAAGAATCAACCTGGCACTGTTTCAGAAAGAAGGAATTAAAAATTCAGCTTTAGCGAGGTCATCAGAGATATGCTGATCTTCGTGTACAAGGGAAGGAACTGAGTGTACGTGATTTCTGTTTAAAAAAGTACTTTACCGTACGCCACCAGCATTTATCCCTCCGAGAAGGGTTTATCAAATCAGCTCGAAGCTTATTGTTATACTCATCTTCTGCCGCTTTGAGTTTCTCTTGGTAAGTATTACGCATACGACAAAACGAGGCCCATTCATTATTTTTATAATTTCTACTTTTAGCTTTGTCATACTGACGTTGGACTTGGCGTTTTAATGATCGAAGTCGGGAAGAGTACCATGGTAGGTCACAAGGTCTTACCTCAATTAACTTATTAGGAATACAATGAGCTGCTGCCTCGAGGAAAAGTTGGGACCACGAACCACAACACGAGTTTATATCGTTGGAGATAAAGCAAGGTGACCAGTCTAGCCCATGGAGATAATTTCTGAAAGCATTGTAATCGGCCTTTTCATACTGCCAAATTTTTCTTTTATAAGCAGGCTCTTTCTTTCTGCGGAACAATAAGTTGGCACCAACAACACAGTGATCACAATTAGATGAGGGTGGAAGTACAGATACTTCGTTAATATAGGAGGGAACATTTGAGATGATCTGATCAAGACAAGTTGCAGACTGGTCGGTGATACGAGTTGGCTCCTTCACATGACGTGAGAGGAGATTAATGCGGATAAATAATTCAAGCTTTTGACCCGACTGAGTGCTCCAATCGGAATTTAAATCGCCAGTTAGAATGATATTTTTGATGCCCGTACTTTTTGCCAAGTCAAAGCTCTCCTGGAGTTTTTCCCAAAACTCAACAGAAGAATTTGGAGGTCTATAAACCACACCAAGAAGAAATTATTGTTATTAAGCCTAACCTCACACCATAGAAGTTCCAAATCGGCTACTTCTAAATCCATTCGTTGAATAACAAACAATGCCTTGGAGACATAAACTGCGACACCACCACCTGCATGTGGGTGATCACGTCGAATAACATCATGATAGCCCGGGATACGGAAATTTTCAGAAGCGGAATTTGAGGAAAGAAAGGTTTCAGAAAGAGAAATTATGTCGAAATCTGGGACCAAATTGGCTCGAATTGACATCAGTTTATCATGGGAAAGATTTCGAATATTTGAATGACATAAGGAAATATCGCAAAAGTGTTGAGTCGGGCCAGGGTTAATTGCAATATCACCTGCTAGGAGCATAAGTAAGGGACTAACTGTAAGTATATACTCTATATTGCGTGAGAGTCTGTGAGAAATAATATACAGCATAAAACCTGACAAAAATATGTGTCCCTTTGTAAAAATACACATATTCAGGAATACCAGGGGTAGAATGATATATAAAAGTGCGTACATCAACCCCAAAGTTTGCAATGGAGCTCCAATTTCGCAGAACATAGAATTTGTATATACGTAGTTGTGACGCAATAAAGGGGAAATAAATATTTACCTATAACGTTTCGCAAGCATTTGAGTACAAAGTAGAGTAGGGCTCGGAATGCATACATTATAATATTCAGTTTATATACCCATGTAATGTCAAAACTGTTAAAGTATAATAGAGAACCTTTTACAATTATCAGTAACCGATGGTAGATCAAAAGGTAAGGTTCTGTTGGCGAGGCATTATACAATATAACATAATTGCCAGGTAAAAAAATATGAGAGTAGTAGATTATACAAATTATGAGTGATACATAAATATTGGTTGCGCCAACCACAAAACATATAATATTCATAAAACATGAGGTCATAACGAATGACATAACAGACCAAACAGCACTTAGTGTAAAAACTGCTATTGAGATATTATTACACAGCAGTTCAAATGACACTCATGATCAGAACTTTGCAGATATTATCAATGATGTATATATATTGTACAAGCTCCGTACAGGCGTTTCAAACATGCAATGATCCCTCCCGGAAGATGGTCTGTATTGATGATTATTTTTGCAATTAGTGCTGCAATAGGTGTGGTTTTACAGTCATATTTTCCTCTGGTTGATGAGCTTGAACTGGGGACCTCGCCATAAACCAGGAAGGTTGTTGGACGAGGAGTGAGAGGGGGCATATCATCAGCTGTGAAAGTGATGTGGACCCAAACCAATCCGGTACAGGAAGGAGATAGGTTTGAAGCAAACCATTTTGTGCCGATACAAAATAGAAAATTCACAGAAACGCATATGATTGAATTGACAGGATCAACATTTGTGGGCAGAGAAGATATTGTGGATCTGACATTAAATGCATCCACATCTAAAGGTACCGGATATATACTAGACAAAACAGATATATCCACACCTGACGGTAAAGAAGACACCATCGATCCAGTAACAACTGCAACCATACCTGGAAATAAAGAAAATGTGGAACTAATAACAAATACATCCAGACCTGCCTGTGAAAATGATGTTGTGGACTTGACAACAATTTTTGCCCTTATCTTGGTAAAATAACCATGCATGGTACTGGATATGACAGCCGACTTGACCAAAGGGGGGGGGGGGTCCATCACCAAATTCCCCTATTCCAGATGGAACCCTTTCCTTTGACGATGAGGATATTGTTGACAAGTCACCAAGAAAGTGTCAAAATAAGAGGTATGTACTGTTCATGTTGTGAATGAGTCTTGTGTGTATATATTATTTTTTTTTAAATTTAGGGACAAATAAGATATCCCCTTTATATGTGGTGTTGATGGTGGCAATATTTTCTGTGTGCGAAAAATGTCTTTCACTGAGTTTAGTTACACATGTTAATGCTTGAAGCCTGTGATCATTTGTGCAAAGAAAGAAAAAAATACTTTGGGTAAATACATGCAATAAGATCTCTTCATGCTGACCAGTTATACAGATACATGTTTTTATTGATGAAGAAATTGTAGTACAATTGCATGTGTCATTGTAAGCATATCTATTTCAAAACAGGATTGCCAAGTAGCAACTGATAACTATCCAGGTCTCCATTTAAATAACATGCTGCATAGTTCATTTATTTTAGCTCATCTCATTATCTGATTTTAGTCTCGACTGGCACAAGCCATGTCCTACAGTTTTGATTGCTAGTCATCATAAACTTTTATATCGCAGAATGACTTGTGCTTTGCTCAAATTGCCATCAAAGAAAATTGTGTTTACTAAGAATATATAGAACAGATATATCTCATGAAATATTGTAGGCTTTTGTTGAAAGCTGTCCATATTTGACATTGTCGGGCTGGTACCTTTGAGACTTGGGATGGGAACAAAGTAATTTTACTTCAAGTAACATTACTGATGGATGAAGTTGACAAGATTTTTCTTGTGCTTTCCTGTGTTTGGAATTCCATTCAGGAAGACTGGATGTGTGCACATGATGCTATTAAAAATATAAGTTGTAAGCTGTGACCTACCCAAATATTTGAATGTAACTCTTGAATTACATGTAGGTGTTAAGTATGGAAAACCTGGCCCTATATTCTGATTAACTGATTTTCTTAACATGTTGAAACCCATGATAACTTTGGGTCATGGTTCATTGGATAATATATAGGGACATTCATTGGGGAAAAAATCATGTCCACAGAAGGACATTATTCATGTATGTTTATTGCTGGACAATTTGGTGTTTTTATTTATGTATGTATCTATTTACAGACTCCATACGGTCAGAATAAAAGTTCGATTGACAGAAGGACTAGTCCTGTGTCAGATGACAGTATCTGGAGTATTTGTAACCCAACATTTGGGAAGTCAAAGACCAGAGCTATGGGTCTATCGACCAATGATCCAGTACGCCCTTTACAAAAATTGTAATACCTATTGTCAATCTCAGCTTTCCGATGAACCATACACACATGACAATAAAGCAGTTTATGAAATTGTTTATTTGCCTCAAGAGCCACAAATCACATATTTTCCCAGGCCTTCTGCCAGAGGGTAAAACAGGTAAAATAGCATACCCTAAAATATTTCAAGGGTACTTTTGCTTATCCTAAAATTTTGGTTAAAAAGTACGATTATAACATATATTATCCCAAAACACCACTTAAATCTTCCCTATCAGACTTTTCACTTTGAAATATGAGTAATTGAGTACCCAAAATTTCACTCTGGCAGAAACCCTGTCAGTGATAAATCTGGCTACATCGTTCACTTAGAGAAGTATCAAAGTCTCTGATGACCCAATAATTGTTATTCTCAGTCCCTTGGCCTTGTCTGAGTGTGGTATTTGGATGGCTGTGACCCAGTAAATGGTGTGAATGACCTCAGCTCCCCCCCCCCACCCCTGTCAATCACTCAGTTTATTTAACACTTTAATGAAGTCCTGGTTCGATGCACCTGTCCAAACCCAGGTCATTATCCCAGAGGAGTATGGGTTTTTGTAGAGGGGCCTTTAAAATCTCACATAAATTTTATTACCATACAGTGTATCTCCAATTTATAACTTATTGAATGGTTCATTAACATAGAATATAATGGGAATACACACATCTAGTCGGCATGGATTTTATGTATGGGGTTGTGTATTCAGCTGAATACACATGAAATGCTAATTGTAACCCCTCCTATTGGGCAGCTCTATTGGCAGGTAGTTCTAGGACTGTGTATTTCCATTGCTTTCATTTATAATTTGCACCTGAATAACTTCTACACCACTGTAAGTAGAAATCCCAAATAACCTGTGGTGGTAAATTATTATCGAAAGCTTAAATATTTATGAAAAACCATACTGCAGTTGCATTTGCAAAACTGACACAGTTATCTAATATAATATATGGCATTTTTTGTGTATTGGGCTGTGTATTCAGCACAATAGACATAAATTTGACAAGTGACCGCCCATTCTCCTGGGCATAAGTGGTCACATATAAGCAGGTGGTCTTGCGTGGTAGGTTAACTTAACAAACAGGCTTGACTTAGGTACTATCACAGATGTGGTAACAAGAAGGAGGTAGTCTCTCGTGACAATGCCGGGCTCAACATTATAAATAGTGGTTGCATGACTGCCCAAGGCAACTAAAAATACATGACCACTTCAAGGCAAGCAGACCATTTCAAAAAAAGGAAATAATGTTATAAAACAAAATCCGGAAAAACAATTAAATTATACTGATACTTATACCAATTTTTTTGGGCATCATTAAGTCTATTGTTATGATGGGTTAATATCATATGTTTCCAGACTCCACTGGATGAAACAAGTACTTGCGTGATGATCTAATCCATTTCCTCAGATCATAAAGTCAAAGTGGGTCCACCTTAGTTTATCCTTTAGCTCTGATACCACATTTCTTTTTTTGACACCTTTCATCTTTTTTTTGCCAAATAGTTTCAAAATAAATCCATGATTTTTTAGTATTCTATCAAATAGGCCTATTTGATAGAAATTTTTATTAACGCTATGAAATTGGAGATATCATATTTCCCACATCTATAGTCTTTAAAATTTTGTGGAAAATCACTTTAAATGGCGCTCATAAATGTATAAAAATCACATTTTCTTAGCTATCTCAGAACTTCCATTTAAGAATAAATCAGAGTAGTCTAAGACAGAAGCTTCAGCGTAAAAGATCATTGGAATTTTGAGGGCTCTTTTTTAACTTACTATAAAACTCTCACACATTACTAACTTATAATTCAAATCAAATATTAGACTGAAATTTCTACACAGGCGGGCACGATTTTTAAATGAGAAAGCTAAAAAGACTGTGTGTGTAGCTCTGGTAAATTGTGTTTGTGACTACGCTTGCTCTGCCTGGTATTCAGGTTTGTCTCAAAACTTCAAAAACAAGCTTCAAATTACTCAAAACAAAGTTGTGAGGTTTATATTGGACAAACATTACTGCTCACATATAGGACATAAAGAGCGAAATAAAATAAATATGCTACAGGTTTCTGATAAAGATCACAGCTGAAGTTAAATCATGTTCTTAAGATTTTCAATGGAATTGCTCCAGACTATCTCGGGCAGTTTTTTATCAGAACCCAGAATACATACAGCATCAATACCAGAAACATTGCAGAAAATGTTCACATCCCAGAATGCGAAAGGACTCGTTTTTCATCCATTTTATTATACACCGATCAAGGATTGGAATGCTCTACCATCACATATTAAATTATCCAAGAGCATCAGTTTCGAAACATTATGTAAAACATTCCTGGTAAGCAAACCTTCTTCATCACAAAATAATGATATGTCTTACTACTAGATGTCACCGCTAGTGCCCTTTACAGCAAAGCAACACAAGATGGCATTTAAATATATGTTTGTATAAAGCACAATAGTTGCCCAATCCCAAAATGATGTTTGTATACTGAGGGTAAATGGCAAATTTATGAAATTTTATTTATTAGTACAGTTTTACACAAATTCCATATCTATACATTGTTTATTTATTATTGACTGATTTTCTTAAAACCATTTATTTGCAGTAGAATCATCCTATTCATCTCTCACCTTCCATGTCTCATCAAAGTACCCAAAAGACACCAATGGAAATAAGTCTCAGTAACTGACTTTCTTGTCACATCCTTGGTGCAGTCAATGGAAATAAGTCTCAGTAATTGACTTTCTTGGGCTATCCTTGGTGCAGTCAACATATTTTTAAGTCATATTGTTCTTTTACAAAGGCAAATCAGAAACTTAATTGTTTAGTTAATCTTTATTACTATGCTTTAACAAAGGCAAATCAGAAACTTTTAATCTTATTTATTACTATGTTTATATTACATATCTTAGGTTCATTATTATGCCTTAGTTATCTGTATGTTTTATTTATGTAACATTTTATGTAAACTCATTTATCATTTGTATGTTGACTTTACCGAATTTAAAACTCATTCATAATAAATAAGATGAACAAGAAGTTCATAATTTTGAATTAACTCAGAGATAAACAGTATACAATGATATAGGGGAGGGGGGCTGTAGTAATGATGTGTGCATCTCAAGTGTGACAGGTTTTTTAGTGAGAAGTTTGTTCAAGGGGGCTCAGTGAATTCAAAAGCATGTGTGATCAAGGATTTTTTACAGTTTGGGCGAGCTGGAGAAGACAGCTTCCTATACTAGTGTGTCTCTTGTAAGTGGTTTCATTCAGTGTCTCAGCTTCATAATGGCTTATGTCGCTACCATAATCTACGACTACATGTGCTCCAACAAGGTTTATGACTTTCCTTTCCCAGAGAACACCCTAATGCAAGTTTACCCAGGCAAGACAACAGCAGCCATTCTCCTGTACATCTAAGAGAGTACCTGCAAGGTCAATTTCCCCATCGTCAATTTGCACGTTGGCACAAATGACCTGTGGTTGGAGAAAACCTACGAGCAAGTCATTGCGTCAGAGAGCAGAACGGCAGATATTTCAAGTGCCATCCATGAAAAGAGTCCTAAGACCAATGTCTTTGCCTCGAAAGTTCTACCCCGACCATGAGATTGGTACTCTCCTGATGTACAACCCTGCAGCATTGGAAGGATCACCGATTTCAATCACGATTTAGAAGACCATAAAAAAAAGCTGGCAACTACAGCATAATCCATACGAACAGGGCTTTCAACATCAAGGGACAGCTGGAGGACATCTTCGTGTTGCCATGGAACGATGGAACTTTGACTCTAACGTTGATGTGGTAAATGTATGTGTACACAGATCAACATTGCAAAATACTCCTGTAAAATGTATTGCTTTGATTGCAAAACTAAAAAGCCTACAGAAGTTCACTGAACAACAATTAGAAAATTATTGCCAGATGTGTGTAATCCCAGTAAATTCCTATTCATCTCACAATTTTTATTGGACTTGGCTGAAAAATAACTCATCCAGACAATATATCTTATCCCGCCTCTTTTCACACTGTGTGATCCAGCAGCTGGTTACTCCACTTAGACGGAGAGCCACTATCCAACAGGCACCATTTTCCCCTGTGCTCACAATCACAGATAGGCTACCTCACAACACCCCCCCTACCCCCGATGGAGAGCCACTATCCCATAAGCACCATATTCCCCTGTGTTCACAATCACTGATAGGCTACCTCACACACCCCCTCCGCCCGACAACCAATTTGGGAGGGGGAGAGGTGTGTACCCCGTGATAATTGCCCTGTTCCATGCATGAAAAATAATAATAATAAAAACAAAAAATGGTGTGAAATGCTGGTTGCACATCCAACATTGTGTATTAAAGTGTTGTACATGTACTAAAATGGGGCTTATCAGCTATACCATGATGATGGTTTAAGAAATGAATGTGTCAAAAGGATGTGTTCAATGTTCCTCCATGGTTCAACTACCTGTAATTATGGAAAATGCTTCATTTATCTGTCCATTCATAAAGGAGTGGGAGGTGCATGGAACTTCAAAGCGGTAGCTCAGGAGTCATGGGTAAAAACAGTATTCAAATAATTGTTTGTGCAAATGTATACAAAGTAATTGAAAGAATACAATGCATCATTGAGTGCAAAGCCAAAAAGCAAGGGCAAGAACAGGCTGTTCAAATACTGCCTGCAAGACAGTAGTGCAGTGAATGGAGGGCTAGGGTTGTGTATTCCAATCACCTCACATTGCAGTGTGCGACTTGATACCTTTAAAACTCCTGTGCACATATATACATGACGCAATACCTCATTCAAATTATATAACCACAGCAACAACAGTAGCATACACGCCTCTCATCCTCCCAAATGTGTGTATTTAGTTGTGTATTGTGGTGAATACACACTTTACAACTAATTCTGACCTGTTCATGTCTGAATGATTGACTGACATGTAAGAGTTGTGGTTGTTTAACTGTCACTGTGTGGTATACTTGAGCATGTTTAGATTGCATTTATCTGCAAAGCAATACCATTCATTGACAGTTCCCAAGGGCATTTCTGTTAACTTTAATACTTCATCATTCCTATTGGCCAGTGCCTTATGTGGTTTCCTGTACTGCAGGATGCCATGTTTACAGTATACCAGCATAGTTAAAATTTTACTTCTTGAGATAGAAATATGATTCAAACCATTCAAATTATGGAACCACAGCTTCAAAAGTTGCAAGTTCATTCAAGGTTTCTTTCAAAAACAAATTAATGGGAAGTTATTGCTGTATGTTCCATTGTAAGTTACATTGTTGCGTTTTATACCATATCCTGTACAAAATTTCATCAAATAAAACAAGATACACACCTGGTAATTTCTGGTAAATTAATTAATATCTTATTATTTTGCTTGGCTCAGTGTGTGGTGGATATAAATTTAAGTGCAGAAACTTTGGTGCTCCTCAGTTTAAAAGTTATTTAGGTGCAAATTACAATGGAAAATAATGGAAATACACAGTCATAGCCCACCTGCCTCCAGAGCCCTCCCTTGAGACCCTATTTGCATCAATTGCTCTTGACCTCAGCTATTCCTCCACTGAAATTGCTTTTTCATCTTTGTCTGTAGATTCTCAGAATCAACTTTTCATGACTTCTTAGCTTCATCTTTAAGAAAATAAGTACCTTGAAGAACGTTTACCCTCCAACCATACAAAATGACAAATGACTTAAAAAAACAAAGAGAGTTGAACACAGCAGGAATCAAAAGAAAAGACTTTGAACATTGTGAACAAGTAAAAGGTTGATCTTTGTATTTTTCACTTTGTTTTGTTTTTTAGATTGCAGGGTAAAAGATCATCAGCAGAGTCAGGACATCTTATGCTGAAAGCATACTATATAGAGCCAGTCCAAACAGAAAACACCAATCTCTACTCAATTGAGGATGATATATCTGTAAGTGTCCTAAAGATTTACCAACCAACCCTCCTCAAGAAGATATCATTCTGCAGTGTGAATGGAGATAGCAATTGCTTGTTCGGAGCAGTTTCACTAGGACTATATGGATCTGAAGAGCACCATTTGCTCATTTACTAGAAAACTGCTATTGAGATATTATTACACAGCAGTTGAAATGACACTCATGATTAGAACTTTGCAGATATTATCAATGATGTATATATTGTGCAAGCTCCGTGCAGGCGTTTCAAACATGCGATGATCACTCCGGGAAGATGGTCTGATATGATGACTATTTTTGCAATTAGTACTGCAATGGGTGTGGTATTACAGTCATATTTTCCTCTGGTTGATGAGCTTGGACTGGGGACCTCGCCATAAACCAGGAAGGTTGTTGGACGGGGAGTGAGAGGGGCATACCCCCAGCCATGAAAGTGATGTGGACCCAAACCAATCCGGTACAGGAAGGAGATAGATTTGAAGCAAACCATTTTGTGCTGATACAAAATAGAAAATCCACAGAAACGCATATGATTGAATTGACAGGATCAACATTTGTGGGCAGAGAAGATATTGTGGATCTGACATTAAATGCATCCACATCTAAAGGTACAGGATATATACTAGACAAAACAGATATATCCACACCTGACAGTAAAGAAAACACCATCGATCCAGTAACTTCTGCAACCATACCTGGAAATAAAGAAAATGTGGAACTAATAACAAATACATCCAGACCTGCCTGTGAAAATGATGTTGTGGACTTGACAACAATTTTTGCCCTTATCTTGGTAAAATAACCATGCATGGTACTGGATATGACAGCCGACTTGACCAAAGAAGGGGGGACCCATCACCAAATTCCCCTATTCCAGATGGAACCCCTTCCTTTGACAATGAGGATAGTGTTGACAAGTCACCAAGAAAGTGTCAAAATAAGAGGTATGTACTGTTCATGTTGTGAATGAGTCTTGTGTGTACATATTATTTTTTTTTAAATTTATGGATATGTAAGATATCCCCTTTATATGTAGTGTTGATGGTGGCAATATTTTCTGTGTAAGAAAAATGTCTCTCAGGGAGTTTAGTTACACATGTTAATGCTTGAAGCCTGTGATCATTTGTGCAAAGAAAGAGAAAGAAAAAGAATATTTTGGGTAAATACATGCAATAAGATCTCTTCTTGCAAACCAGTTATACAGATACATGTTTTTATTGATGAAGAAATTGTAGTAAAATTGCAAGTGTCATTGTAGGTATATCTATTTCAAAACAGGATTGCCAAGTAGCAACTGATAACTATCCAGGTCTCCATGTAAATAACATGCTGCATAGTTCATTTATTTTAGCTCATCTCATTATCTGATTTTAGTCTCGACTTGCACAAGTCATGTCCTACAATTTTGATTGCTAGTCATCATAAACTTCTATATCACAGAATGACTTTTGCTTTGCTCAAATTGCCATCAAAGAGAATTGTGTTTACTAAGAATTTACAAAGGACCAAATTGGATAGTGCATCTTTTTGTGTATTAGGATTTAATCTGATGGGTCAGACTCCAAACTGTAGTCTCATTTGGAAATGCAGAAACTTGTTTTGAATGAGAGAGAGAGAGAGAGAGAGAGGAGAGAGAGATGACCAGGTCAACAATGACTGGGGGGGAGGGTTATGAATAATGTGTATGTGTTACCCCTAACTTGACAAAAAGAGCCTCTCTGGACAAATACAGCTAGTCCGTTTTTAGAAACACCATCCTAGGGCATATTCAAAAGTGGTAACATAACGCAGGTAGTCTCCTAAAAGAGACTTGATTCTTGTTATAATTAAAATGACACAGATTTTTTATGGGAAAAAGTCCATTTTCTTTGACTTTGATCCATTTACTTGACTTATTCAGTTATTGGACACGTTGCACAGGGAACAATTTTGGTATCATTACAATGAGGTTTCAATGTACAGTGGTCCCTATCTTGAGAGACCGCCCCTGGCGCAAGTCAAAATGTGGTCTTTCAAAACAGGTGGTCGTTCATTAGAAGTATGATTACACGGGAAAGATAGCACAGTGTTCTGACATAGCGTTCTTAAAAAGATATGAGGTCTCTCATTGGAGGGGTCTCTCAAGAAAGGTATCACTACATATGATATTTTTTAAAATTTCCATGGCTCAAGGTGAACAGAAGACCCGGTGTTGAAGTAAAAGCAAGGAAAGCCTTGTTTACCTCAACACCACTGCACAAGTCAGCATGCAGTCGAACAAAGGATGATCTTAATCTGGAGGTAACTGGCTGTCATTGTGTCAATTGCTATGAAAGCTGTTGAGATGAGATATTTTTCATTACCATAAACAGATATATCTCATGAAATATTGTAGGCGTCAGTTGAAAGATGTCCATATTTGACATTGTGGGGCTGGTACCTTTGAGACATGGGATGGGAACAAAGTAATTTTACTTCAAGTAACATTACTGATGGACGAAGTTGACAAGATTGTTCTTGTGCTTTCCTGTGTTTGGAATTCCATTCAGGAAGACTAGATGGGTGCACATGATGCTGTTAAAAATATAAGTTGTTAGCTGTGACCTACCCAAATATTTGAATGTAACTCTTGAATTACATGTAGGTGTTAAGTATGGAAAACCTGGCCCTATATTCTGATTAACTGATTTTCTTAACATGTTGAAACCCATGATAACACATAAATCTTCACTGTCAGACTTTTCACTTTGAAATATGAGTAATTGAGTACCCTAAATTTCACTCTGGCAGAATCCCTGTCAGTGATAAAACTGGCTACATAGTTCACTCAGAGAAGTATCAAAGTGTCTGATGACCCAATGATTGTTATTCTCAGTCCCTTGGCCTTGTCTGAGTGTGGTATTTGGATGGCTGTGACCCAGTAAATGGTGTGAATAACCTCAGCCCACCCCCACCCCCGTCAATCACTCAGTTTATTTAACACTTTAATGAAGTCCTGGTTCGATGCACCTGTCCAAACCCAAGGTCATTCTCCCACAGGAGTATGGGATTTTGTAGAGGGGCCTTTAAAATCTCACATAAATTTTATTACCATACAGTGTATCTCCAATTTATAACTTATTGAATGGTTCATTAACATAGAATATAATGGGAATACACACATCTAGTCGGCATGGATTTTGTGTATCGGGTTGTGTATTCAGCTGAATACACATAAAATGCTAATTGTGACCTCTCCTATTGGACGGCTCTATTGGCAGGTAGTTCTAGGACTGTGTATTCCCATTGTTTTCATTTATAATTTGCACCTGAATAACTTCTACACCACTGTAAGTAGAAATCCCAAATTACTTGTCGTGGTAAATTATTATCGAAAAGCTTAAATATTCATGAAAACCATACTGCAGTTGCATTTCCAAAACTGACACAGGTATGCAAACAAAATTTAACACAGAAACAGATGGGAATACACAAGTCTAATATAATAGATGGCATTTTTTGTGTATTGGGCTGTGTATTCAGCACAATACACATAAATTTGACAATTGACTGCCCATTCTCCTCGGCATAAGTGGTCACATATAAGCAGGTGGTCTTGAGTGGTAGGTTAACTTAACAAACAGGCTTGACTTAGGTACTATCACAGATGTGGTCACAAGAAGGAGGTAGTCTCTTTTGGCAATGCTGGGCTCAACATTATAACTAGTGGTTGCATGACTGCCCAAGGCAACTAAAAATACATGACCACTTCAACGCAAGCAGACCATTTCAAAAAAAGAAAATAATGTTAAAAAAACAAAATCCGGAAAAACAATTAGATTATACTGATACTTATGCCAATTTCTTGGCATCATTAAGTCTATTGTTATGATGGGTTAATATCATATGTTTCCAGACTCCACTGGATGAAACAAGTACTTGCGTGATGATCTAATCCATTTCCTCAGATCATAAAGTCAAAATGGGTCCACCTTAGCTTATCCTTTAGCTCTGATACCACATTTCTTTTTTTGACACCTTTCATCTTTTTTTTTGCCAAATAATTTCAAAATAAATGCATGATATTTTAGTATTCTATCAAATAGGCCTATTTGATAGAAATTTTTATTAACGCTATGAAATTGGAGATATCATATTTCCCGCATCTATAGTCTTTAAAATATTGTGGAAAATCACTTTATATGGCGCTCATAAATTTATAAAAATCACATTTTCTTAGCCATCTGAGAACTTCCATTTAAGAATAAATCAGAGTAGTCTAAGACAGAAGCTTCAGCTTAAAAGATCATTGGGATTTTGAAGGCTCTTTTTTAATTTACTATAAAACTGTCACACATTACTTACTTATGATTCAAATCAAATATTAGACTGAAATTTCTACACAGGCAGGCACGATTTTTAAATGAGAAAGCTAAAAAGACTGTGTGTGCCGCTCTGGTAAATTTTGATTGTGACTACGCTTGCTCTGCCCAGTATTCATGTTTGTCTCAAAATTTCAAAAACAAGCTTCAAATTACTCAAAACAAAGTTGTGAGGTTTATATTGGACAAACATAACTGCTCACATATAGGACAGAAAGAGCGAAATAAAATAAATATGCTACAGGTTTCTGATAAAGATCACAGCTGAAGTTAAATCATGTTCTTAATATTTTCAATGGAATTGCTCCAGACTATCTCCTGCAGTTTTTTTTTACCAGAGCCCAGAATATATACAGCCTCAACACCAAAAACATTGCAGAAAATTTTCATATCTCACAATGCAAAAGGACTCGTTTTTCATTCATTTTATTATACACCGATCAAGGATTGGAATGCTCTACCATCACATATTAAATTATCCAAGAGCATCAGTTTCGAAACATTATGTAAAACATTCCTGGTAAGCAGACCTCCTTCAGCAGAAAATAATGATATGTCTTACTACTAGATGTCACCGCTAGTGCCCTATACAGCAAAGCAACACAAGATGTCATTTAAATACATGTTTGTATAAAGCACAATAGTTGCCCAATCCCAAAATGCTGTTTGTATACTGAGGGTAAATGACAAATTTATGAAATTTTGTTTATTAGTACAGTTTTACACAAATTCCATATCTATACATTGTTTATTTATTGATTGACAGATTTTCATAAAACCATTTATTTGCAGTCGCATCATCCTATTCATCTCTCACCTTCCATGTCTCATCAAACTACCCAAAAGACACCAATGGAAATGAGTCTCAGTAATTGACTTTCTTGGGCCATCCTAGACTTGCACAAGTCCCTGGTGCATGTCCCTATATTCCCATCCCACGGTCCCACCCAGAAGTGCGATACATTTTCCCCTCCACAAAGTTAACTGAATAATATTATGCCAACTGCACGGTGTTATTAAGTAGGTCCTACTATTATTATTATCATTTTTTTTAACTCGTCGACACTGCCGCTGTGTCGGTTTCAACAGTAGCAGCTATTGAGTCCAGGTCAGTTCTAATCCCATTATCATTGCGACTGGAAAGTGGCCTTCGATGAATGCATGGCTAGTCACTGGCCACTCAAGTGAGACAAAGCTGACCGTCTCCCTCCGGCTGCCGACACCAGGGACTTGTCAAACTTGCACAAGCCCACTCTGGACTACCATCAATTCGGTGGGAGTGACGTCACAACATCCGGGGTTTCGCGGGATCTTAGAAGTCAAATCAGTGCCACAACTTTTTTTTTTTGCATTAATGCAAAATGATCCACGTCATGATTTAAGTTTTGTTGAGTAAGACCTCTACATTTCTATGTGGCTCTTTTGTCAATTTAAACAAAAACTCTTGCCCTACACCCTACAATGGAAATATATCGATCTCAATCACGATTTGATCAAAGCGGTCAAACCTGTGTGAATACAATTGCATGGGTACCGGTCCATGCATTTTTCTTGGTTAGCGTCACGAACGATTTTATTTTTTTCTTACGATCGGTTGTGTGTTATAATTGCCATTCAACTATAGTGGTAGAGCTTGTTGCTGCAGTAAATAGTCCATAAACACACTTTACCGCAGTTACTGACAAACTGTCAGCATGATAAACACGTGGCAGCGGTATTTTCACCCGAGCCAAGTTTACCTGCGGCTGGCGTATTTTACTCTCTTTCCGTGAAAAAATTGGACCTCTACTCTATTGTACGCAAAGACTGGTACAGTGGTAGTATGTGTTATCATTCTCACCAATTTACAGCGTTAAATTTTGTTCCTTGCTTTAATAAATTGTCCGTAATCGTCACTTGTCACTCTGCCCTCCTTCCCAATTGTATTCTACGAATAAAATATGTTTAAACCACTTGTGTTCACACAAATGTCACCCATCTTTCAAGCCAGACTTCACAACACGAGGCAGCGAGTTCTACCGAACGAAACAGCGATAGAAAAACTTTTTGATTAGACAGCGAACACTATGTGATTGATTCTGGGCCCTTGTAGTTTCCGACTAAAATAACGACGCATCTGTTTGAAATAGAAGCAGTTTTGAAGGGGTTCCCGCTAAAATACTTTTGTTTCAGCCAATGGGAGAGCTTGTTGTTAAAATAGACAAGGTTCTGAGCAATCTAACGATATAAACAACATAGTGCGGAGAAAAAAAATCGAGATTGAGACGATGAAATCACCCTATTTTTGCGCAGTTTTGCAAAGTTACATCATTCAAATTGTCACAAGCAACGACCCAGTCCTTGATTTAAATCATCGTAGAAGGAAAATATTCATTTTAACGCCGCTCGAAATAGCCATCGGCAAGAACTGACGTTTCTCTACAATAAAATGTGCATGCTTGCATGTAAATAAACAACAGTCAACACAAGGAATTTGAGACGGCCTTGAATCTGTCACGTGCTTGACTGCTCATGAATAATTCATAGCAGCGACAAGCCGGCAAGTTTGACAAGTCTCACTGGACGCCCTCTGCCTGATGCGGTGCACTGCAATTAATCCTTCATCACACAGTAGCTCAATTAACAGCTTCTGAAGAGGAGTGCGTTCTGACCGCTTGCTTGTCTGTGTGATAAGAAACACAGTGCAGACCACCCGGCGCTAATCATCTGGAGTCGATGTTATCTGGTTATATACACGTTCCACGCCAATCAGCTAGGTCAAGCTACGACGTGTGTTTACTTAAAATTTAATTTGGCAATGAATTTGTTTTTAAATAAAATACGGAAGACAGTCCAGTGAGACTTGACCAAGTCTAGGGCCATCCTTGGTGCAGTCAACATATTTTTTAAGTTATATTGTTCTTTAACAAAGGCAAATCAGAAACTTAATTGTTTAATTAATCTTGATTACTATGTTTTTACCTTTATGATCATATGTTAGGCTCATTATTATGCCTTAGTTATCTGTATGTTTTATTTATCTATCATTTTATGTAAACTCATTTATCATTTGTATGTTGACTTTACCGAATTTAAAACTCATTCATCAAAAAAAAGATGAACAAGAAGCTCATAATTCTGAACTGAATCACAGAGAAACAGTATACAATGATATAGGGAAGGGGGGCTGTAGTAATGATGTTTGCATCTCAAGTGTGACAGGTTTTTTAGTGAGAAGTTTGTGCAAGGGGGCTCAGTGAATTCAAAAGCTTGTGTGATCAAAGATTATTTACAGTTTGGGCGAGCTGGAGAAGACAGCTTCCTATACTAGTGTGTCTCTTGTAAGTGGTTTCATTCCGTGTCTCAGCTTCATCATGGCTTATGTCGCTACCATAATCTACGACTCCATGTGCTCCAACAAGGCTTACGACTTTCCTTTCTCAGAGAACACCCTAATGCAAGTTTACCCAGGCAAGACAACAGCAGCCATTCTCCTGTACATCCAAGAGAGTACCTGCAAGGTCAATTTCCCCATCGTCAAATTGCACGTTGGCACAAATGACCTGTGGTTGGAGAAAACCTACGAGCAAGTCATTGCGTCAGAGAGCAGAACGGCAGAGATTTCAAGGGCCATCCATGAAAAGAGTCCCAAGACCAAGGTCTTTGCTTCGACAGTTCTACCCAGACCATGAGATTGGTACTCTCCCGACGTACAACCCTGCAGCATTGGAAGGATCACAGATTTCAATCACGCTTTAGAAGACCATAAAAAAAAGCTGGCAACTACAGCGTGATCCATACGAACAGGACTTTCAACATCAAGGGGCAGCTTCAGTACCACCTCTCCAGCGATGATGGTCTTCACCTTACTGAAGTGGGGAAGAGTGTCCTATCGAAGTTCTTCGAGAAGACCATCCGGTTCCAGGAGAGGCACATCAAGTGGTACCATCATCAGTAAAGGAGCAAGCCAGCTCATGATACACCCCAAGGTCCTTTTCCGGACCAAGAAATTATCCAAAAAGAGTTGGTTTAAACACAGTTGGTATTTCGATATAAAAAGAAGAAGAAAAAAATGATAGCAATATTAATAATAGTAGTCACCATAATAAATATTATACTGGCCTATAGAAAGTTAATTGTTATGAGTAAATATTGACTCCTGCACTTATGTCGATTACCACGTACTGTAATGTAACTCCGTTTGAAAAGGCGGAAGAAAGTTTCTACTGCACTTTGGCTAGGGGTTGTGATCGATGGTCTGGCGTAGAGGACATCTTTGTGTTGCCACGGAATCATGGAACTTTTACTCTAACTTTGATGTGGTAAATGTATGTGTACACAGATCAACTTTGCAAAATACTCCTGTAAAATGTATTGCTTTGAGTGCAAAACTAAAAAGATTACCAAAGTTCACTGAACGACAATTAGAGAATTATTGCCAGATGTGTGTAATCCCAGTAAATTCCTATTCATTTCACAATTGTTATTGAACTTGGCTGAAAAATAACTCATCCAGACAATATATCTAGTCCCGCCTCTTTTACCACTGTGTGATCCAGCAGCTGGTTACTCCACTTACACGGAGAGCCACTATCCCATAGGCACCACATTCCCCTGTGTTCACAGTCACTGAAAGGCTACCTCACGAACTCCCTCCCACCGACAACCAAGGGGAGGGGGCTCTCCATGATAAATATCCTGTTCCATGCATGAAAAATAATAATAATAAAGAAAGCAAATGGTGTGAAATGCTGGTTGCACATCCAACATTGTCTATTAAAGTATTGTACATGTACTAAAATGGGGAGGGCATGGGTGAAGGAGGGGCCAAGAAAACTCAAGTTTGGCTCATCAGCTATACCATGATGATGGTTTAAGAAATGTACAAGTGTCAAAACAATCTGTTCAACCTTCCTCCATGGATCAATTACATGTATTTATGGAAAAGGGTTCATTTATCTGTCCATTCGTAAAGGAGTGGGAGTTGCATGGAACTTCAAAGCGGTAGCTCAGGAGTCATGGGTAAACTCAGTATTCAAATAATTGTTTGTGCAAATGTATACAAAGTAATTGAAAGAATACAATGCATCATTGTGTGCAAAACTAAAAAGCAAGGGCAAGAACAGGCTGTTCAAATACTGTCTACAAGACAGTAGTGCAGTGAATGGAGGGCTAGGGTTGTGTTTTCCAATCACCTTACATTGCAGTGTGTGACTAAAAACTCCTGTACACATAGATACATGATGCAATACCTCATTCAAATTATACAACCACAGCAACAACAGTAGCATATACACCTCTCGCCCTCCCAAATGTGTGTATTTAGTTGTGTATTGTGGTGAATACACACTCTACAACTAATTCTGACCTGTTCATGTCTGAATGATAGACTGACATGCAAGAGGTGTAGTCATTTAACTGTTACTGTGTGGTCCACTTGAACCTGTTTAGATTGCATTTATCTGGAGAGCAATACCATTCATTGACCGTTCCCAAGGGCATTTCTGTAAACTTCAATACTTCATCATTCCTATTGGCCAGTGCCTCATGTGGTTTCCTGTACTGGAGGATGCCATGTTTACAGTGTGCCAGCATAGTTAAAATTTTACTTCTTGAGATAGGAATATGATTCAAACCATTCAAATTATCGAACCACAGCTACAAAAAGTGGCAAGTTCATTCAATGTTTCTTTCATATACAAATTAATGGGAAGTTGTTGCTTCCATTGTAATTTACTTTGTTGCGTTATATACCATATCCGGTACAAAAATTCATCAAACAAAGAAGATACACATCTGGTAATTTCTGGTAAATTAATTAATATCTTATTATTTTGCTTGGCTCCGTGCGTGGTGGACATAAATTTTAGTGCAGAAAATTTGGTGCTCCTCACTACAGCAGTTTAAAACGTCTTTAGATGCAAATTACAATGGGAAATAATGGAAATACACAGCTGTAGCCCACCTGCCAGCAGAGCCCTCCCTTGAGACCCTATTTGAACAAATTGCTCTTGACCTCAGCTATTCCTCTACCAAAATTGCTTTTTCATCTTTGTCTGCAGATTCTCAGAATCAAATTTTTATGACTTCTTAACTTAATCTATAAGAAAATAAGTACCTTGAAGAACTTTTATCATCCAACCGTACAAAATGACAAATGACTCAAAAAACAAAGACAGTTGAACACAGCAGCAATCAAAAGAAAAGACTTTAAACATTGTGAACAAGTAAAAGGTTGATGCTTGTATTTTATACTTTGTTTTGTTTACAAGATTGCAGGGTAGAAGACCATCAGCAGAGTCAGAACATCTTATGCTGGAAGCATACTATACAGAGCCAGTCCGAACAGAAAACACCAATCTATACTCAAATGAGGATGATGTATCTGCAAGTGTCCTAAAGAATTACCAACCAGCGCTCCTCCAGAAGATATCACTCTGCAGTGTGAATGGAGATGGCAATTGCTTGTTCAGAGTAGATTCACTAGGACTATATGGATCTGAAGAGCATAATTTGCTCATTTAGAAACTGCTTTTGAGATATTATTACACCGTAGTTCATAAAACACTCATGATCAGAACTTTGCAGATATTATCAATGATGTATATATTGTACAAGCTCCATACAGGGGTTTCAAACATGCAGTGATCACTCCAAGAAGATGGTCTGATATGACGACCATTT
The DNA here is from genome assembly GCA_964020975.1 of Hermodice carunculata. Lineage (NCBI taxonomy): Eukaryota > Metazoa > Annelida > Polychaeta > Eunicida > Amphinomidae > Hermodice > Hermodice carunculata. The sequence continues at coordinate 8,421,124 of OZ026624.1, read as the reverse complement.
TTGAAATTAGTGCTGCAATGGGTGTGGTATTACAGTCATATTTTCCTCTGGTTGATGAGCTTGGACTGGGGACATCGCCATATACCAGGAAGGTTGTTGGACGGGGAGTGAGAGGGGGCATATCCCCAGCCGTGAGAGTGATGTTGACCCAAACCAATCCGGTACAGGAAGGAGATAGGTTTGAAACAAGTGAAAAATACGATAAATTTATGTCGACGTGTATGGGATTCGAACCCACTACCTTTGTTACACTCGCCTAGCCAAATGTAAAGTCGAACACTCTGACCTCTAGGCCATCGGGGCAACCTAAAAAAGGTTGACCGAGGATCCAGGGTGAAGTTATAGCAGGTGTGGCTTGTACATTGACACGGTAGGGCACTTCCATTTTGTGTTGATACAAAACAGAAAATCCACAGAAACAAATATGATTGACTTGACAAGATCCACATTTGTGGGCAGAGAAGATATTGTGGATCTGACATTAAATGCATCCACATCTGAAGGTACAGGATATATACTGGACAAAACAGATATATCCACACCTGAGGGTAAAAAAGACACCATCGATCCAGTAACAACTGCAACTACACCTGGAAATAAAGAAAATGTGAAACTAATAACAAATACATCGGGACCTGCCTGTGAAAATGATGTTGTGGAATTGACAACAAATTTTTACCCTCATCTAGGTAAACTGACCATGCATTGTACTGGATATGACTGCCGACTTGGCCAAAGAAGGGGGGGGGGGGGGGTCCATCACCAAATTCCCCTATTCCAGATGGAACCCCTTCCCTTGACAATGAAGATAGTGTTGACAAGTCACCAAGAAAGTGTCAAAATGAGAGGTATGTACTCTTCATGTGAATAAATCATGTGTGTATGTATTAATTTTTTTAATTAAGGGATATATAAGATACCCCCTCTATATGTAGTGTTGATGGTGGCTATATTTTTCTGTGTAAGAAAAAATGTCTTTCCATGAGTTTATTTACACATGTTAATGATTGAAGCATGTGATCATTTGTGCAAAGAAAGAAAACAAATTTTGGGTAAATTCATGCAATAAGATCTCTTCATGCCAACCAGTTATACTGATACATGTTTTTATTGATGAAGAAATTGTTGTAAAATTGCATGTGTCATTAAAAGCATATCTATTTCAAAACAGGATTGCCCAGGAGCAACTGATAACTATCCAGGTCTCCATGTAAATAACATGCTGCTTAGTTCATTTATTTTAGCTCATCTCATTATCTGATTTTGGTCTCGACTGGCACAAGCCATGTCCTACAGTTTTGATTGCTAGTCATCATAAACTTCTATATCACAGAATGACTTGTGCTTTGCTCAAATTGCCATGAAAGAGAATTGTGTTTACTAAGAATTTACAAAGGACCAAATTGGATAGTGCATCTTTTTGTGTATTAGGATTCAATCTGATGGGTCAGACTCCAAACTGTAGGCTCATTTGGAAATGAAGAAACTTGTTTTGAATGAGAGAGAGAGAGAGAGAGAGAGAGAGAGAGAGAGAGAGAGAGAGAGAGAGAGAGAGAGAGAGGGGGATGATCAGGTCAACAATGACTTGGGGGGGTTATGAATAATGTGTATGTGTTACCCCTAACTTGACAAGAAGAGCCTCTCTGGACAAATACAGCTAGTCCCTCTTTAGAAAAACCACCCTAGGCATATTCAAAAGTGATCACATAACGCAGGTACTCTCCTAAAAGAGACTTGATTTTTGTAATAATTAAAACGACACAAATTTTCAGGGGAAAAAGTCCATTTCCTTTGACTTTGATCCATTTATTTGACTTATTCAGTTATTCGACACGTTGCACAGGGAACAATTTTGGTATCATTATAATGAGGTTTCAATGTACAGTGGTCCCTATCTTGAGAGACCGCCCCTGGCGCAAGTCAAAATGTGGTCTCCCAAAACAGGTGGTCGTTCATTAGAAGTATGATAACATGGAAAAGATAGCACAGTGTTCTGAGATAGCGTTCTTAAAAAGATATGAGGTCTTTCATTGGAGGGGTCTCTCAAGAAAGGCATCACTATATATGATATTTTTTTTAATTTCCATGGCTGAGCGTGAAAAGAAGACCCTGTGTTGAAGGAAAAGCAAGGAAAGCGTTGTTTACCTCAACACCACTGCACAAGTCAGCATGCAGTCGAACAAAGGATGATCTTAATGTGGAGGTAACTGGCTGTCATTGTGTCAATTGCTATGAAAGCTGTTGAGATGAGATATTTTTTATTACCATAAACAGATATATCTCATGATATATTGTAGGCTTCAGTTGAAAGCTGTCCATATTTGACATTGTGGGGCTGGTACCTTTGAGACATGGGATGGGAACAAAGTAATTTTACTTCAAGTAACATTACTGATGGACGAAGTTGACAAGATTTTTCTTGTGCTTTCCTGTGTTTGGAATTCCATTCAGGAAGACTAGATGTGTGTACATGATGCTGTTAGAAATATAAGTTGTTAGCTGTGACCTACCCAAACATTTGAATGTAACTCTTGAATTACATGTAGGTGTTAAGTATGGAAAACCTGGCCCTATATTCTGATTAACTGATTTTCTTAACATGTTGAAACCCACGATAACTTTGGGTCATGGTTCATTGGATAATATATAGGGAAATTCATAGGGGAAAAATCATGTCTACAGACGGACATTATTCATGTATGTTTATTGCTGGACAATTTGGTGTCTTTATTTATGTATGTATCTATTTACAGACTCCATACGGTCAGAATAAAAGTTCCATTGACAGAAGGACTAGTCCTGTGTCAGATGACAGTATCTGGAGTACTTGTTGCCCAATATTTGGGAAGTCAAAGACCAGAGCTATGGGTCTATCGACCAATGATCCAGTACACCCTTTACAATAATTGTAATACCTATTGTCAATCTCAGCTTTCCGATGCACCATACACACATGACAATAATGCAGTATATGAAATTGTTTATTTGCCTCAAGAGCAACAGATGACATATTTTCCCAGGCTTTCTGCCAGAGGGTATAATAGCATACCCTAAAATATTTCAAGGGTACTTTTGCTTACCCTAAAATTTTGGTAAAAAAGTACAATTATAACATATATTATCCCAAAACACGGCATAAATCTTCACTGTCAGACTTTTCACTTTGAAATATGAGTAATTGAGTACCCTAAATTTCACTCTGGCAGAAACCCTGTCAGTGATAAATCTAGCTACAAAGTTCACTTACAGAAGTATCAAAGTCTCTGATGACCCAATTATTGTTATTTTCAATCCCTTGGCCTTGTCTGGGTGTGATTTTTGGATGGTTGTGACCCAGCAAATGGTGTGAACAACCTCAGCACCCCCACCCCACGCCCGTTGATCACTCAGTTTATTTAACATTTTAATGAAGTCCTGGTTCAGTGCACCTGGGTGTCCATGTCCAAACCCAAGGTCATTCTCCCACAGGAGTTAGGGATTTTGTAGAGGGGCCTTTAAAATCTCACAAATTTTATTACCTCAGCTCCGATTTATAACTTATTGAATGGTTCATTAACAAAGGTTATAATGGGAAAACACATATCTAGTCTGCATGGATTTTGGGTATCGGGTTGTGTATTCAGCTGAATACACATAAAATACTAATTATGACCTCTCCTATTGGATGGCTATATTGGCAGGTGGTTCTGGGGCTGTATATTTCCATTGCTTTCATTTATAATTTGCACCTGAATAACTTCTACACCATTGTAAGTAGAAAGCCCAAATTACCTGTGGTAAATTATTATCGAAAGCTTAAATATTCATGTAAAGTCATCACTTGCAAAACTGAAACAGTTATTCAAACAAAATTTAACACAGAAACTGATGGGAATACACAAGTCTAATATAATAGATAGCAACTTTTGTGTATTGGGCTGTGTATTCAGGACAATACACATATATTTGACAATTGACCACCCATTCTGCTTGGCATAAGTGGTCACATATAAGCAGGTGGTCTTGAATGGTAGGTTAACTTATCAAACAGGCTTGACTTAGGTGCTGTCACAGATGTGGTCACAAGAGGCAGGTAGTCTCTCGTGGCAATGCCGGGCTCAACATTATAAATAGTGGTTACATGACAGACCGGGGCATCTAAAAATACATGACCACTTCAAGGCAAGCAGACCGTTTCAAAAAAAAAAAAAAAAAAAAATAATGTTATAAAACGAAAACCGGAAAAACAATTAGATGATACTGATACTTATGCCAATTTCTTGGCATCATTAAGTCTATTGTTATGATGGGTTAATATCATGTTTTCAGACTCCACTGGATGAAACAAGTACTTGTGTGATGAGCAGTATGACTGGTCCTGTGTCAGATGACAGTATGCTCAGTACATGTTCCCCGTATTTGGTAAGCGAAAGAAAGTGACTGTAGGTCATTCAACTTGTAATCAGGTAAATCATTCATACACGCATTTCAGGACTTCCACATCCAGATAACTTCTTGTTCCTCTGTTTGGTCTTTTCCATTCACAGTATTGATATCATGATAAGCCCACAGCATTAAATGAATAAATAAGAGCCTGATCATGAATACTGATATGGCAATACTTTTTCCCAAGAATGTACATGCATCTTTATTTGTTCCCTGTAGCTCTCAATCACTTAGTGGATTCATTATGTATATCACATAAAGGATACCTGTGAACGGAACACAATAAAAGCTGGACCAAAAAAAAAAAAAAAATGTTTCATGCTTTCAGAGTGTAGTGTTAAAAATTGTGTACTGGGTAAATTCTTGAAAACCAGAAAACCTGACACTCTGGTAACGCCGGTCAAAATATACATAAGACAGTGACAAGGTTTTTGTTGTTGCATTTTGATCAATTAAAAATTGGAGTTTTAAGTGTTCATCAATAGTTCCACCAACGTGAAAAGTTGACAGTACTTAAGATTATAGGCACATTACTATCCGAGGACAAAAGTATTCAACTATGGTCATGATAGTAACAATTCATACAATTATTACAAGTCTTATATGCTACTGGTCATAGACTTGATGTGTTTGGAGTGGTGACCAAAAACTCCCGCAAAATGTTTGGATAGCTCCTTTTTTCCATCATGGTACAGATCCCTTTGTACTAGCCTGCCCTTTTGCACAGCTCTGTATGACCTCATTACTATTGAAAGAGTGACCTTTGATATACTTTGTTGTTACTAGGTTCAATAATATACAGTAATCTGTTTTTATCCTATTATAACCCCCCCCCCCGTCCCCACTCTTCCGGAACATTAACCCACTGACCCAACAGCACTGCGATTTCTCAAGATTGCTAATTGTGACCTCTCCAATTGAGGTACATGTGAAAAAAAATATAACCAGTTCTTTTCTTATTTTTTAACATCTATTTTAGGTACTTGATGGAGTGTCTTCATTTGATGAAATTTCAAATCCAGTTGATGACACGGACAGTATGTCATCAGATAAGACGAAAGAAAAGCAGACCAGCACAGTATGTAGTGCCATCATTGGTAGCCCTCTACCACTGGGTAAATTCCTTGCACTACAGAAATTTTCAAAATTTTTCAAAGCGTTTCAAATAGAAATACTCGAATCCACCCAAAATTTCCAATGCAAAGAAAAAAATGTGTATTTTGTGGTGGATAACACCAGAAATGTGGAACGGAAGAATAAGGGACTGAAAAAGTGAGTTTTCAGATGATTGTGGTGTCTGGATCTGGCAGAGGGGGCTTGCCCAATCAGTCATCATGTGAAGGACACAAACACTGGCATCATTAGAGCATTAGTTAAAAAACAAGGACAGTACTGCACAGCCAAAGGTTGAATAGTCGGAAAACATATATCCCTGTTGATCCCCAACCCAGTTCCGGTGAAATCTTAGTCATGCACCGTAACTACCCCACCTTAAAAGCAAGTGAAAACTATAAGAAGCGGGTTTCAGCGATAAGCCAGAGTGGTGGCACGTATATCAACCACTGCCACTGGTGTTAGTGGAATATGTGGGAATTTTCCCTGGGCGAACTCATTATGGCAATTCAAAGATAGGAGTAACTACCTTCGCGTTCCTGGAGAGACAAGAGACAGAATCAAAGGAATGATGAAGTCACAGAAAGCAGGAGAAATATACAAGAGTATGATGTAAGTAGTATAGCTGGTATGTTTTCACACCCCGTCATGAGGAGCAAAAATTTTTAAAATTGGAATTACTTTGCACATTTAAATGAAAACTTAAAAAATTCTGGCGATATTGGTTTTAGGTTGTGTTAGGCGTCTTCTGTGTGAATTTGGAAGAAAAATAAAGATAAGAAATAGGGTTTTTAACGATTTTTATGATTTTCATGTGTCTGGCTTGTGCTGGGGCCCAGCTCTTGGGGATGAGGAGCAATCAGTGAAGCATAGAGGCGAGAGATAATCGGGCTAGGTTGTTACGGTAGCTTAAGCCTTTGGGCTTTGTCGAGTTGTAGTATAAACACTAGGCAGTCACTTGCTACACAATGTTCTTTTGATTTTCTAATATGTTGGAGTAAAACTCGAAGTATCTATGCATTGTTATAAGTCCGTGGTTAAACGTGGTTAGCCGTTTTGTTCATAGACTTTGCCTTTAAAGTTGTCAAATAAAAGTGATTAAGCGTTGCTACGAAGCGTTGCTATGAGTACCCATAACATTGATATTATGTGTAAATACACGTGGATTCATGCATTGCTTTGGTTTTAGTATCTGTTCTGTGGTTTGATTTTAAAGACTGGGAATGCTCGGTACCTAGTGTCATTATACGTCTAGCCACAGACGGCTATAGATAGACAGTTAGCATAGCCTGACAGTACTTACTATACATTGGTTAAATGGCTTCTAAATACAACATGGATGCTATATTACAACACGGATACTAAAGATAAAGAGTGTTTGCAAATGAACCACGTCTACTTGATAGGACAAGTCAAGTATGTTGTGGATACTATAATGGATTATTTATACCAATTTCGAGTTTTGGGAAGCGGAGCATTTATGAATATGAAAGAACAGATGTCTTCTGTCAACAGAACTCGAAAGTTGTTGACATACACACCTAACAAAGGTCCACATGCTTATGGGCACTTTTACGAAGCTATTAAAAGGCTAGTTTGGCAGAGGTATACGAGGTCTTGACAAAAAGGTGAGTTTTATATATATATATATATACTAAACCCTCTAAATAAGAGGGTTTAAGTTTGAAAACGGTTGCATTAATCCGACAGATGTATTTTCTTTGTTCCCTATTCTAATAGGATTTACTTAACGGAATTCTAATTAATCTTTTATTTGTTTCTTCTCAATGAATGAGCATGTAGGAACATGTTGTAACGTGTTTGAACAAGCAAATTATATCCCAACACTACCAAACAATTCAGTTAGAAGATATACTTTGACCAAGATGGACGTGTTCACTACTAGTTCTACGTGTATATTTTTGAAAGGTATGTTGCGTGTTTTCAATGTTATTTATTAATTAATTTATTTATTTATTTATTAACTTACTTACTTACATATCGTTTTTACGCATACTTACAGAATCGACCACCGAGATTAACTTCTTGAAAATGGCAACTCCGACGAAGGAATCTCTTGTGATGAAGTAAACTCCTGTGATTACCGCCATAGTCCAGCCCTTAAGAAGGATGGCAACGGCAACCAGGAAAACAACAAACACAAATCAATGCAGACGGACAATTCTTTAAGCATGTCAACCCACTCTTACAACTAAACTAGATTTAGATATAATGAACCAACTTGTACATACAGGACTTCTAACTAGCCACGAGAGAGACAACATCATAAACCCTGATTTATGGACACACAAGAGACTGGAGTTTATCAAAGTAATGGAACGAAGCCATCCGCGTTTGTACACACATTTTCCAAATATGCTTTCTGAAAGGCAGCCCGACATTTTCTTATATATACGTGACTGTGAGCAACAGGAACAATTTATCGACCACTTACCAAATGCTGCAAAACTGAGCTGTAGCATTGGTATTGACAGATTCTTCTGCACTAAAGACTGGGAGAGTGAAGCCAGAGTTGATATAAGAGAGTATGATTCTCATGGGCGCAAAATATACCCTAGCAAAAAGGGTGTTAGTTTAAATGTTGGTCGCTGGATAGAATTAATGGTTGCTTTTCGAGACATAGAGAAGGCTCTTTTCGATGTTGTGAATGAACAAAAAAAGAGAAACTGAGGACAGTGATGATGATGATGATGATGATGATGATGATGATGATGATGATGATGATGATGATGATGATGATGATGATGATGAAAGTGAAGAACCGTCAATATTTTACCGCAAACATATTGGTGGTAACCTTTATGTGACAGTAAAAAGTGGCTGGCCTGTGGTGGATATCAGAAAATTCTTTTTGCCTGAAGATTGTGTTAATGTGGTACCCACTGGCAAAGGTATTTCCCTGAGAGTGGCTGAATGGGAGTCTCTTTACAAATGTACATCTCTCATCGAGGGCAGTATTGAGAACTTTAACTCGCATAAGAGATGCGTCAACCGCCATGACCACTCTGACCCAGAAGTAGCTGCTATGTGCCCAGAATGTCATCCTGACGGGGCGCGGACTCTTGTTGTGGGACGAGGGGGTTCATTGAATGTGACCGATCTGCAACTTTAGGAGAACAATACAACTGCGTGTGATAGAATTTGTATTAAACATTTTAGTTTGTAGTTGCGTGGAATTGAATGGATTATATTGGACTTTCAAGGCAATACCTGTGATAGAATTCGTTGTCGCGTGGAATTGCATGATTGACAATTGGATTAATAGACTTTCATACTGTATATAACGTAAGCGTGTGAAAACTTACTATTCAAAGACGTCAATAATACACTTGCGTGTGTTCAATGTAATTGAAGGCTTAGCATTAATCAATTAGTCATTAAGTGACAATAGCTATAGAGTTGTTTGCTTTCTTTCTCCGTATTACAACTACATTGATAATAATAATAACAACAATAATAAAATACCTTGTATTAAAATAATCTAGTTGATTCACTTTTATATTATTATTCTATACAATGTTTTAAATGTGACCGTGGTTATAGCTTACCATCTACAAACAATGACAAGTTGTGAAACTAAATGCTACTTAATTGTTCTACAAAATCCTTTACTATTGAATCATTATTCTATATTCGATTTCCTCCGAAACTGTCAATTATTGCTTTCATTGACCAACCTAAGCATCTTAGAACTGTAAAGTAAAAAAATTCACCAAAAGCTGAACATTCCAGCGACTGTAAATTAGTGGATATATAGTTATAAGACGGTCCATTTATTAACACAAATCTGTCAATGTCTTTGTGATAGTGCTTTGGTAATTTACCCAGAGAGTCTTAGAACTCTATTCTATTTGATGTATCCATGAAAATTAATAGCTAATGTCTCCCGGGACGAAGATGAGGGTCGGTGTTGACTACATAATATAAAGGTTTGCTAATGTCGGCTACAGGTTGATGAGGAAGCTGGTCTCTTGCACACACAGATCCCATATACTTGCTGGTAATGTCCCAGTTCGATAAAAGATGAAATATTTCTCAAGTTCTCGTGGTTTGCTGTACAATAATATTGCATGACAAATCAATTTGCAGTTGAGAGTGAAAATGTGCATATATGATCACGGTGACTGAATGTGGTAGAGATTGTCCAAATCGCAGTTCAAGTGTGGTCAGTCCCTTTTTTAGCAACGGTGCACTATGGTTATAATGATGACCAGAGATATCGAATAGGTACAGGCAGTTGCCATCGGCATATTGGTCCCTCTGAATATATATTCCCTTGCCCTTGCCTAGTATGCCCCGACCAGAAAAGAGAGTGAGATAGGCAGAAATGAAGTTATCTGTTCCAGAAGGTGGGGAGAGCGCTCTGAAAGGTTTTTCCCGACAATCTACCAAGAATGCTGCATGACTTTAATTATAATGTTGGAAATTATATACATTTAATGTCCAGTCACCATTAAAAGCAGAAGAAGACACTAGACCTACCAATATTCGTGAAGGCATCTTCCCATTCAAGATATCCCTGGTTGTAGATCCGAATTGTCCAGCAGCAATGCTGTATGTTTCTATTTCCGACCTTTTGTATGGATATATTGCATTCCCACTTTTCAGTGTTTCCTGCTGAGCCACAAAGAAACTAGGTGTCAGTCTAACATATGCGACCTTCAAATTTGCATTCACAATGCGAAGTTTGTAATCAGGATTGTCTGCATCAGATATGAGTATCAGGTTTTCTTTGCTGGGCCACAATTTAATAGTTACACTCACTCCATTGATTAGGTGGCGCTCTTGCTGTGCCAGGTCTAAAAATAAGTTACCCTCCAAGTCAACAATTTTCGAATTTGAAGCAAATCCCGTTCTCCACAAAAGCGCCTAATTGAAACCAGAATGTACATCAGTAGAATCAAAGCGACCAGGTGTATCGGGATAGTATAACTGTGATTGAAGCTGACTGAATTTAGCGTCCTGTACGTAGTTCAACAACGTGTCTAAGTAAGCTTTGTAACAGTAATTATTACCGATACGTGTAGTGGGCACCTGGTTTAGTTCCAAATCAACCGTGGAAAGAGAGTTTGTAGCGGTAATTTAATTAATCATACTTGATCCGCTTCAGTTACATTCTGCCCGTCCCCCCTCTCTTGTTTGATTGACACCTGCAATCTGGTGTGTTGTAGTGCTATATATTTCATAGAGGATCAAGAAACGTTAAATTCGATAGCATTTTGATTTGGGCCTAATTGAGTTGTGGGTCTACAATCTGAGTATTCAACACTGTCAATACCTATGTCGGTGGAATATGCTTGAAAAAGGTCCAGCTCGGGACTATATCCTTCGGGGGAATTTTGTCATTTAAATGCCATGCTTTACTGAATTGATGAAAATATGTCCCCTTCTTTAGTTAAATTTATGGTTTTTATGTTACCCATAACCAAATTATGTATTTGTAGGCACCCTCCAACAGACAAACAAACAAAGAAACAAACAATTGATTTTAAATCGACGCTAACATCAAACTAATCCGGAGTTGATTATGAACGGAAGCCTGTGGCGTAAGCAGGTTTGACGTAATCCCCTCCCGACTTTGATGTGATGAACCAACTCCACAGGAGAATGTCAATCCACCCATTGCTAAACAAGTGCACATTTACCAGTAACGAGACCACCCATCTGTGTTGACGCTATTTATCTGACAAATTCGAATAAAAGAATGTTTTGGTCAACCATTCCGTTCTATTATTCTTTTTCCTCACAGGCTAAATCCTGGATGCTTTTGTTTCACATTGTCCCCTGTACGTCAGGACAAACTGTAAAATACAAATAAACAAACGGCAATAAATGACGGTCATCTCGACTGCTTGCTTCATCCTACTTGATCACCTTCATCAAGCAAGCATCAACCTTTATCATGGACTTCTGCCCAGACTGTCGCGGATACAAGATAGTTGTGACTAACCACAGCTTCAGCAAAACCAAGAAGTGCGTCGGTTGTCTTCAAAATCTGACGGGGGTGGGGGTGGGGGGGGGCGTTGCCGCCATGCTGACCCACCAGTGCAGGGGCATTGATTTTAGAACTATCAAAGCGTGCCGCTGCCCGCCCAAGTACACTCTTTCCCATGCACCTATAAAATTGTGTAAGACGTGCCAGAACAACAGCTGTCCTCGCCACTCGCGTTGTTGGCCAGCATAAGACAAACACAACGCCAACCAGAACCCACGGAGACGACCGCTCATGAATAACGACCCCACGGCTCTTTTCAGAGCCATCCATTATTCCCAAGTGTGTGTGTGTGTGTGTGTGTGTGTGTGTGTGTGTGTGTGTGTGTGTGCGTGTGTTTGAAAGTACTGAATTGTAGTTAACACTTTCCCCCTTAGTTTCTATTAGTGGATCCATTCTCATTCCCTTCCTATCAAAAGTTTTCAACAAAATGAAACTTTAAAGCTTAAATCTGTTAAAGTCAATTGCTTTCATTTTCTGCCAGAGGATGCATTCTCATTTCCTTCATATCAAAAGTTTTCCACAAAATGAAACTTTATCCTCAAGACTTTAAAGCTTAATTCTGTAAAAGTCTGCTGCTTTCATTTCTGTTAGTGGATTAATTCTTAAGTCCTTCATATCAAAACAAGTTTTGTTATAGTGTAATGTAGTTGAGAATTTTCTAATTTTGTTCTTTTTGGCAGCCACTGGCTTCAAAATAGTGTCCATACACCACGTACACTTCATGGTGAACTCGTTCCGGTCTTCCTCAAAGATTCTCGAACTTGGATAGTCCAATTCTATGGCCCCGTAGCACACTTGACAGAAGGCTCGATACTTCTGAAATTATATGAAAATAGGTTTACGTTAACAATTATTTCACACACACACGTAATATTTTTATAGAGAGAATTAGATAACGCATCTTATAATTATCACAATATCTATATCAGTGAAATATAGACTACTTCAGTAGAACTCATTCCATTCAGTATGATTTCATACATGTTACGTATTGCAACATATTCATTTCAAACACTGGATTGACTGTTTACTATTCTGATGTATCAAAATGCCGTGCAGTAAATATAAACCATGTCAATAATGAAGGCTAAGAATTTAACTATGAAAACTGTAAATAAAAATTAAAAAAAAAAAAAAAAAAAAAAAATGTCTTCTCCGTGTCTAGAGAACACCTAGGTTAGTCTACCTATAGGAACTATTGAGAAATCTGCTGAAAACAAATATTTTTAAACTAAAATAAACTAACTTTCTAATTAAATAACTGACTGACTGACTGACTGACTAAGTAAGTAAGCAAGTAAGTAAGTAAATAAATAAATACACTTACCAGGTACTCCCTTTGCTGCAACTGGTTAACCTCTTCATAATATTCGGCTCTTTCCCGTGGCTGTGGTCTTTGCATCGATCCGTGTACGAAAGCCATATTGGAACTTCACAGTGAAATCAGTGTAACAACAGTTATTAATTAATGTGACCGCACAGAGTTGTGTTTCTGTTCGAGTAGGACCATCAACACGCTTTATAGGAGATTAAACATACGATGCGAAGACAAAACAATAAAGCTTTATTTACAAGTTAATAGACCCATGAATAGAGGCATGAAAAATTTCACTGTGAATGGATGTCTAATTTAGTGACTTTTGAGTGTGAAATTTGTGGTCGCAGTTTTTTATCAAAAAACACTTTAGACTATCATTTGGTACATCAAACATGTAACGGTATAGCTTTCTTGTGCGACAAATGTGGAGAGAGTTTTAAAAGTAAAGTAGACTTCATGCGACACTCCTTCAGCGTTCACAGACCTTTTCCATACCCGGATTGCTCGTATATACGTTTAACAGACTAGCTGCCTTGGAATCGCACAAAGTGCGAACGCACGTGGATTCCCAATGGGGATCAGTTGGGGAGTGGTAGGAAACCTATTGATGGTCTGACTTGTTCCAAATGCGGACAAAAATTTCAAGGTCGGGGCAAGTATAAAAACTTAGCTACCCATAGGCAAGAAATGCATAATACAGCGCCCCCTTTGCAAGAGTCTCCATTCGAGGCCATGCCTGTGGAAGAACAGCCATTAGTGTGGCAAGAAAACCCCGCCTTAAGAGACGAATATGAAAGGGGTAAATCGGTCATCTTAGCTGCAGATCAACCTCATGGGGAAATCAGAACCTATAATGTGGTAATCGGTATTGAGATGAACCCCATGGATACTGTCATTAGAAGGATTAAAGAGATACCGGCAGAACAGGACATGACCTTCAAAATTAATTTAGCTCCGGGTACCATGCTACAGGAAGAAGAAGAAGGGGACTTTAGATATTTCTATCCTCACTTCAATAACACCATTTTGACTTACCAAGACTAATTGGAAATTCCAAACAATTAGAAAACTTTATAAGCGAGTTGGAAGAAAGAACCGACTTGTTAGGGGTGGTATCAATGTCTAAAGAAGATAGTAAGTCCGTGGTTGTCATGGTGACCAATGTCACCATATTTGTATGCAGAACAAACTTTGTCATGGGAACAGGTGCGGCTCCGCTTCCTGAATTTGTGAAGTGGAACAAAGCTTTAAATGCTCTGGATAATAATCCCAAAACAGGGCATCCTTACAATGATAAGAAATGTTTGTTCCATTGCTTGACTCTACACAAGGGTGCTGATATTGAAGGGCTTGAACAACGCACAGACTACTATTTTTCAGGCAGTGGTTAATTCATCAACAAAAATCTTTCTCAGAATTTGAAGGTGTAACTCTGCATGAGTTGGAAACTTTTGAAGATTTGTTTCGTGTGGGTGTTAATATATATGTATTATGTCATGACAGAGTTGTGAAATCTTAAAGCAGGTCGAAAAAACACTATGCCACTGACGGACAATTAGATCAAATGAATGTGAATTATTGCAATGAGCCTGCGAGCTATATCAAAATTTTTGTCAATTACGCTAGCAAATTTGAATGCAGCAAATGCCCTAGATTGTTTAATCAGCACCAGGCTTTCCTGCGGTGTGTGAGAAGATGTACAGGGCAGATTGTTAAAACTATCTTTCCTGGGGGCTTCTTCAATAGCTCATATTCTATATTTGACCGATACGGTATTCACGTAAGACCCGAAGACAGATTTTATCCCAGGTTTATTGTGTATGATTTTGGGTCCCTTTTGGTGAAACCTGAAGAGCAAGAGATGGTCTCTGGCAAAACACGATTCACAACACGTCACGACCCGATTTCTGTCAGTATTTATGACAATGTTCACGACAGTCCTGATGTTGGCCCCAGAAATATCATAGAGGCCCATATAGATGTCTTGGTAGACAGAATGATTGACGAATTTGAAGACATACAGTGTACGGTTATTGAAAATATATGCAACGTTGGGGTTGGGTCTTTGAAAAACTAAACACCCTTATTGAAAAAGCCACAAAAAAGTGAAAGTCCTCATATCTCTGATGATGATGATGATGATGATGATGATGATGATGATGATGATGATGATGATGATGATGATGATGATGATGATGATGATGATGATGAATTTCTTATTGATGTCAGTCGGGAGGCTGGTTCAACATCAAATTGTTCTAGCAAAAGCGAACCAACAAATTTAGATCCAATCATAGAAAAAGCAAATGAGAAACTCAAAAAAACAACTAGACAAGTTAAAGAGAGATTGTTCAAAATATTGCAACCAAATCCCATGTTTGGGATTTAATTCGTCTAAATATGATTGTAGTTTGATAAAAAAAAAAGTCTTAGTGAAACATTTAAAGCTCACAGGAAAAGGAGTATGTGTTATCAAAAGTAATAACAGTTATAGACTAATCAGTTGCGAAAAGTTTATATTTTTGGATGTATGTAACTTTTTAGCTCCCGAAACAAGTTATTCCAACTCTTTTGAATGCAAAGAACAAAAGGGTTACTTTTGCTATGAATGGTTTAACAATGTTGAAAAATTAGACTATGACAGGCTGCCTGACGAAGAATGTTTTTATTCAGAACTGAAGGGGCATAATGTTTTAGGAGCAGAATATTTGGCTTATGAAAAACTAATTTCTTCTGGTTTGAGTGAAAATGAAGCCTTGAAAAAGTTAGATCTGTTAGACATTCCTAATGATCTAAGTCAAAATTATGAATGGTTACTAGAAGTTTGGGAAACACATTCGATGAAAACCTACAGGGAATTTTTGGTTTGGTACAATAATTTAGATGTCGAACCCTTTGTCGAACCCTTTGTCGATGCAGTGGAAAAATGTTAGCATTTTATAGAGAGAAACAAATTGATTTATTCGAAGATGCTATACCTGTGCCAGGGGTTTCCAGGAAACTTTTGTTCCGGGAAGCTAAACGGATTGGAGCCTCGTTTTCAATAATTGCGGACAAAGATCAAGATCTCCATCATGCCTATAAGAAAAACATTGTAGGTGTCCCTCCTATTATCTTTAATCGTTACCATAAAAAAGACGTGACGGACATTAGATCGAATTCAGAAGAAAAGTGCAAAGCCATTATTGGATATGATGCAAATGCATTTTACCTACATGCTCTGTCACAGTTTCATTGTGTTGGCCCATACGTTCGGCGTCGAGCAGCCAAGGGTTTTGTGGCTGAGTTTTACAATAGACACGCATCCATGTATGACTGGATGGATTATGTCGCCTCTGTGAAAGGAATAACAATAGATCACAAGCTCAACTGTGGCAATGAGGTGGCCATTGGCCCTTATTTTGTTGACGGACTGGACAGTGCTTCAAAAACCTGCTATGAGTTTCACGGCTGCTACTGGCACTTTCACAAATCCCACATTCAACCCGAATCTATAAATGAAGAAAATGAAATGGAAGAAAGAAATCAGAGAACTCTTTCGAGACAAACGTATTTAGAATCTTTAGGTTACAAAGTTGAAACCGTCTGGGAGTGTGAATTGGAACACATGAAGAAAACAAGTGGCCAGCTGAAGGCATTTGTCAACAACAGGCGACCTGCATTATTTAAGAACAATCCTAAAAATAAGAAGTTTAGTGAAAAGGAACTACTGAATGAGGTGAAATCTGACCTTCTCTTTGGTGTTCTGGAGGTCGATATCCATGTTCCTGATCGATGGCCAGTAGACCTTAACATTGACACTGCCGGCATGAGACCATTTCAATACTTTTAAAAAATGTCGCCTCTTTTTTGTACTACACAAGTGCAATTTGATTCAATTGGTCCTCACATGCAACAACATGCACTTAAAGTAGGTTTGCATGGCAAGCCTCGCAAACTTTTAGTGAGAGGGATGCCAGCAGAAAAAATAAATTTAGCATCTCAGTTACTAAAATGGTACTTGGAGCATGGGCTAGTCGTCACTAAAATTCATCAAGTGATCGAGTATAAGGGTGAACCTTGTTTTAATTCATTTTGCGAGTCAGTAGCAGAAGCTTAAATGCAGGGCGTACAGGGAGCAAGTCAAGACATCATGGCTAAAACCATGAAGTTGATAGGTAATTCGGCATGCTGGTCACTACTCATGAACAAAGATAAACACGAGCAAATTACCTACGTCAAAGGACAAAAGAAAGCTATTGACCTAGTTAATAATCCTTTGTTTAAAAAATTCCACATTCTCTGCGAGGACCATTATGAATTTGTCAGTAAAAAAGCTACAATCAAGCATAACATTCCCATACAACTAAGATTTTTTGTGTTGCAGTATGCTAAGTTACGAATGCTTCAATTTTATTACGATTTTCTCATGGTGTTTGTTCCCAAGGAGAAATTTGAATTACTGCAGATGGATACAGATTCTATGTACATGGCTCTGTCAACTGACTCATTGGAAAACGCCGTAAAACCACACGTTTGAAATACACGCTAATAGTGTGCACAAGCAGTGTCATGACAACCCTATAGAAGTGAATACAAACTTCTGGTTTCCTCGAAGGTGTTGCAGTAAACACCAAAAACATGATTTTATACTCCCGGTTTACTTAAAGTTGAATTTGAAGGCTATGAAACGGTTGGTCTTAGTTCCAAAACTTAGGCTGGGCAGAATGAAAAGTCTGTAAAATATAGCTGTAAAGGTGTCAACAACAGATTAAATGATGGTGATATCATGGGTAAATATCGTAAAGTTTTAGTCACGGTAGAATCCGATCGGGCTATGAACAGAGATTTTACAGTGAAAGGCAACGATGTTTTCTCATACGAGGAGAAAAAATATGATTCAAATACTTTTACTGTAAGCGTGTAGTCCACGAGGATGTTATACACACATCGCCATTAGACCAAACACACTGCCCCTACAGTGATGAAGAGGAATCTTGAGTGCAAAATGGAATAACTGTCCAACGACCAGTAGGAGAGACTGTGATGTCATAATGAACTGATTTGTTTATTTATTTATTTATTTATTTATTTATTTAATTATTTATTTATTTACTTACGTACTTATATATTTATTTATGCATATATATTAAGCAGTTGCAAGTAACTTATTACTCACCATAACAATACAATTTGTATGTTACTAAATGGACTATCCATCCAATACGCAACTTGCTAAGAGAGACTATGCCAGCATAAACTGATGAAACTAGCTATGTGTCAGCAAGTTATCGTGCTATGTCAAGTCATTTTGAATATAATAAACTTTGTAAGATTGAAAACACAATTGTTAATGTGGCGTATTGAAAAGACTAGCTTGCCGTGTGTTAAACCATAGGTCTTCACTTGCACATAACAGGCTTATTATGGATACGCGTAGCAACGCTTAATCACTTTTATTTGACAACTTAAAAGCAAAGTCTCTATGAACAAAACAGCTAACCACGTTTAACCACAGACTTAAAACTATACATAGATACTTCGAGTTTTACTCCAACATAATAGAAAATCAAAAGAGCTATTGTGTAGCAAGTGACTGCCTAGTGTTTATACTACAACTCGACAAAGCCAAAAGGCTTAAGCTACCGTAACAACCTAACCCGATTATCTCTCGCCTCTATGCTTCACTGATTGCTCCTCATCCCCAAGAGCTGGGCCCCAGCAAAGCCAGACACAAGAAAATCATAAAAATTGTTAAAAACCCTATTTCTTATCTTTATTTTTCTTCCAAATTCACACAGAAGACGCCTAGCATAACCTAAAATCAATATCGCCACAAATTTTTAAGTTTTCGTTCAGATGTGCAAAGTAATTCCAATTTAAAATTTTTTTGCTCCTCCTCATGACGGGGTGTGAAAACATACCAGCTATACTACTGGTGTATGACATGAGTAATACAGAAGCTCTGAGGGACGAAAAGCAGGTGAAGAATTTTAAATATACTGCTTCTAGGAAAGAGCAGGCTCAGTATGAAATGGCACATTCAAATAAATTTTCTGACCATGTCCAGTGGGTCACAAACATGGTTAATAGCGATGAACTTGTCCAGGTGGTGACTCATAATCAGGAAAAAGTGCCATCAGTGATCCTATATACTGAAGATGTCATCACTTCAATAAAGCATATGTGCTGTGACAAAGATGGTCCATCAGTGCTTGGGCTAGACGGAACGTTCAACCTGGGTGAAGTGTTTATGACAGCAGCTGCTTATAAGCACCAGGCCGTTAAGTCCAAATGAAGCAGGGACTATCAAATTGTCTTTGGACCAATTCTGCTCCATGGTTCATCAACTTTTACCATTCACAGGGAATTTTTCTCCCACGTGGCCTCCTTGTTATCTGCAGAACAACAATGCATACTAATCATTGGCTCAGATGAGGAGAAGGCACTGACAGGTGCAATCAGACAAGCAGTCCCGGCATATACCCTAGTTGCATGCACAAGACACCTCCAAAATAACGTGAATGACAACCTAAAAAACAAAGTTGGGGTACATTGGGGTACATAGGCTGCTAACTAAAAGTGTCAGTCAGGTTGAAAGTGCTTTTTTCATTAAAGGCACAAACAAAGAGGATATTTGAGGTAATGTTTATATTAAATGATTAAAACAATTATTCTATTAGGTTGAAAGCTACAATAAATTATAAAAAAAAAAAAACTGAAGGGCACTTCAACCGTACATGAGCCTTTAAATGTCCATAAAACAAAGATGATGGCTTGCAGATACTAACAAAACTTCACCTGGAAGCGGATATACCAGCCTTGCACCAGTATATTGCGTCAGTTCTTTTGAGGACGATCAGCAAGATGGTCATGCACAAAGAGCCATCATCGGCGTACAGCAAGGTCCTTTCAAATGAGCTGGTAAGCCAGATTCAGACATTTGTAAGGGGAGTTATCACAGACGAGGTATGTACATTACTGGTTTGAGGATACAATGGTACGTGTATTGAGAGACCCTGCCTATGAGAGAGTGGAAATGATAACAATATTACAGGTCTCTACAGTAGGAAGGCCTGGTTGTGCAGGACAAGTACAAATTACTGTCAGACCAGTTAAAGATGAAGTTAACCAGCCGGACTGGACAACCCAAAAATTACACATTGGCATGACTCTAAAAGACATGTTATCTCCTGTAAAAAGTATGAGAGATTGAAAAAGTACCAAGCAAAGTATAAATTTTAAGTAGCGTGCAGAGAACGGATTACCCTCGGCTCCCATAATCTTTCTGTCCTCAACTGAGCATATTTGTATTCTTTTTGTAGACTTTGAAGTAGAATAATTTACGTACAATTTCCATATAGTTGTCTATGAAACGCAGGGGCACTTTTGGATTTGTTCTTGGGCCAAGTTCTGGTGACAGAGTCCACTGTACTGTGTGTCACTCAGTCGGCCATCAAATAAACACTTCAAAAGTTTCATAAGTTTAAAGATATTAAGAAGAAGGCCGGCTGATAGCCATCTGATGTATCTTAAGACCACCTTTTGGGGGTATATATAATGCTGTATCTTTTACATCTTAATTTATCATAGTCTTTAATCATGCCCTAAGGGTCATGGCTCCAACAGGGACCACTTTGTTACTAAAACAATTTATACAGCTAAGGGCTACTACATTTGTTCAAAAGGTTATTCTCAAATTATCTTTGTCAGCCTTAGCTACGTATCAGAACACGATTGTGTCCAAGGCAGTATACATGTAGTGTACAATGTAACAGTTGCCTCTGAATGACTAGAACCTTGAGAAAATGTGTTTTTCCACAGCATTCTAGCATTAACAAAATGGAGGAACTTCACACATTTGTTAGCTTTCATAAAATATATACTTTACATGATCCAGTGATATATTCAGCAATGTGTAAGTCTTTGTTAAGCTGATGTATATCATTTCTTTTGTTCCCACAAACTCGGCAAAAAACACATACACAATTGACTTTTTTTCTTTGAGTGTAATAAGTAATAACATTTGGGAATTAGTAAAAATCTTATTTTTTTCAAAGACATATTCTTATCATTGGAAAGCTACCAATCCATCCTGAATGAATGATATTGACATATATGGCCACCACTATGCACTTGTTGATATTTTCACCCCAAATGAATTTTATGATTTTTTAATAATTATGATATTTCAGTATCTTTACTAGTTTTTATAAGGGAAATAGTTTACAGTTCAATGTAATTAGAGGTAACTGCATTTGGTAGTTCACAGAGGCGAATGAAATGTTTTTTGTACATTGAGATGACGATCAAGCTGGAAACAACACATACTTGTAGAGCCAGACAGTTTTGCCAGGGCCACCAACATTACGGTGAAACAGCTAAAAGACACATTTAAGGCAATCAGTGGGAAACCACAGCACACTGCAAGGATGCGGAAAGGAGGCCAGCCAGTTGAGGCATGCATGGTGGAATTGGCCTCTTTGCCCAAAGAGACCATCCAAGCTATGCTTGGAGGTACATATTTACAGAGATGCCACTTTTCAGGATTTTACCTGAATTCAAGTAATTTACCTTTTCTTGAACTGAATAAAAATCACCTTAATTTTGTCAGAACTGCTCAAATTTCATGAAAATCAGACGGGGTACATTGGTTTCAAGTATTTTTGATCACATTTTAAGTAATATCTATGTAAGCGAGTGGCATTTCTTTACTTAAGGTTTCACATGGCTCTACTATTATGCTTTTAGTATAGCTGACTGACATTCGTCGTCCTTTTACTGGCATTTTCTGATGTCTTGTTTGTGGTAAGTCTGGTGTCTTACATCGGCTAACAATGTGGCATTTGTGTCTTGGCATAGCCTTTTTAGGAACACTGCTTCCACTTCTTGTAAATTATAACATTCTTCAGGCTTTTTCTATGTCTTTCCCTGGTGTTTACATTGTTTTGGTGGTGAGGATTCTTTAGGAGGTTCTGGAGCACAAGGTACCTATGTTATGCTTCACATAAGAATGTAAATTGGGGTTTTGAATTTGGGTAGCATTTTAGTGATTGTGTCTTTACATGACCTTTTGAGGAACACAATAGTAACATCTTCCGGGATTTTGGTATTGATGTTTCCCCTGGAATTTATATTGTAACCGATAGTTAGGATTCTTGAAGATGTTAATGGACACATTGCAATTTTGTTATGCTTGATAATAGAAGGGAGTTAATTCACTGAAACTTGATGAGAAGATCGGGTGATATCAGCAGAGAGTGATCACAGGATCCCCCAGGCTCTTCCTTTCTTTAAGTCATAATGTTGTCCATCACTTGGGATTAAGACATTAGATCAGAGTATTGGTACATCAGTGTAATATATTAAAGCCATCTGTCTGTCGTCGACAATTCACATTTTCCAATTCTTCTCCAAAACTGTAAGTCATATTCACTTCATTTTTGGTTTGGATGTACTTTGGGTGGGTCTCTACCAAGTTTATTCAAATGGTCATGGTGCAGTATTTTTTTGATTTTTTGATGAATTCTTTTAAAACTTTTGACTAAATCTGATAAAATCTTCGACAAACCGCTTGTCCAATGACTTTGAAACCCATAGACCTTAATTGCTTCAACAGGTGGCACACTTATTTCCAACTTCCCCAAAAGTGTCACTCACATTGTCTTGAAACATGGTGAAAATGTTCTTTGTGGAAAGCTCAAAGTTGTTCACTAGGTCGTGTTACATGCGCTGCTCCCAATGTACTCTTTTTTCATCCATGGTAGATAAGCAAAAGTGTCCTTTGAAAGTGTCTCTGTGCATGGCAAGAGTCATCCTTGACTTAGAATAAAAGAAGTATCGACGACACATGTGGTAAGAACAAAAGATGTAAATGGAGCAGTATCTCAGTTATCCACTGTGTATGCATATGATTATAAACTGCGTAAAATTGTGATTGAAGCACTTAATGCTCCAGGTCAAGAGGAATGAACAGAGAAAGCAGAATCTGATGTTGAGGTGGGTTTGATTAAGTAAACATGCATTTGAGGAAGGTGTGGAGTACCGCATTATTATGAGTTAGAATGATAAAGATTGATTAAATATTTGTGAGTTTGAGATTGTTTGACGCAGAGATATATTTGGTATATATCAATTTCTTTAAAAAAAACACCAGCATTGCATTTCATTCTAAAGAGTTACCAAAAATCAATGTATAAATGAATAAAATATCAGTAAATGAAATACTAATGGAACAGGAATGGGAGTCCTCATGGAAATTGTTTAATTATCTACCACTTGTGGTCCAGAATGGGCTATTTTTGAAGGTTTCAAAAGTTATAAATGTGTACTACATATAGATAATTGTAATTGTGCAGCTTGAAGATGCGGTGGGTAACAAGTCCTTGTGTGAAGGAAGCCCCTCAGAGGAAGAAACAGTACGGGCTTCTTCCCCAATCGAAGATGGAGATGATGCAGCAAACCCATCTGCTGCCAGGCCACATGCAACAGCAAGGGCACAAATGCATCATTGGAAGATGGAGGTAACAGCATGGAGAGCCTGTCTGCAGCCACCCAGGCAGCAGAGGCCTCTTCTGTGATCAAGGATGGAACTGGAAAGAGTAATGCAGAAAGCCTCTCTGCCGCCGTGCCATCCCTAGTCTGTCTGACACTCAGGCCATATCCACCAGGGATGAAGTGACAAATGATAAGGTGAGTATCGTGGAGACAGGAAAACTTTGCTTGTATTTGCATTTTTACCCTTGCCTCAAATAGTGCCGGAGGGTATTGTTGTCCCCTGCGTCGTCCGTCTGTCCGTCCATATTTTAATTTATAAGGATTTAGGAGGTAATCTGTAAGCTTTGCCAAGAATTCATGGAAATCAATTAGTTTACAAGTAGTGTTACACACAGAACTTACAGAACTAAAAATTACTAAGAAGAAAAACCTACGTCCAATACAGAAAACTTGTGTGATAATTGCTCTAGTCGGTATGTCGGTGAAACCAACCAAAAATTGAACGAAAGATTCAATGATCATAGGAATAGAATATGACACCCTAACAAAGGATCTAATTCTACAATTCTGGTGGATCACTTCACTCGTGGACTTTGCAAGAACAAAACATTTGAAGTCCAAACTATTGAAACTATTAAACAACCAGGAAAATACTCAAATGGAACGATGAATAAGGAAACAGCGGGATTGTGAAGGAACAGAGAAACATTTTGGATGAAAGAACTCTGAACCGTATATCCCTGTGGGTTGAATAATCGATGTGATGAGCACACAGATCAAAGAGTAGAGAATGATAATGTATATGACATACTCAACAAAAGAAGGAAAACGAAGAACAAACATAAGAGTAAACACAGAACAAATAAAGAATCTCTTACAGTTCAATATGTATCCAACGTACTCAAAGAAATTGCAATCAACGACACTACATACTACATCAATAAAACTTTACCACAAATGAAGAAAAAAGATCTCAAGCAATTGGGACAGTTACTGCTGGATCATGAAGTAACAAATGACAGCAAGTTAACAGATAGGATTGTCAATTTAGTACATTTCATGATACAACATAAATTGGAGCTTATGAAAGAACAAACGTGGAAAAGTAAGAAGAAAAGGAAACACATGAATCCTGTGATAATACACTATGAAAATCCAGCTATCGAGTACATAAATCTACAAAGTATTCTTCGACTTCAGGAAGGTGAAAATTCAGTCAGCAACTATATTGAGGAGGATGTCACAGTTGCTTATTAATACATTTCTAGTATTCGTAATAAGGTCTTCAACTACAACCGGATAATGGATGGAATGGACTTAGACAGCTGGAATATGAATAATCAAACTTGTGAATGTGACACTACTTTCAAGAAGTATATGGATAAAGACCACAAACATGTAATCACGGGTGATTTAAGTATTAAAAACAAGAAATTGAGACATTTGTTTCAAAGAGGACCAAACTATAGAGAAAGACATAACACCAACTTCACAAAGGCAAAAAGGAGATTAAAAGAGGACTCAACAGTTTCATTAAGAAACATAATAAGAAAGGAATCTCTAACAAGGCATTTAATGAATGGAAAGTTAAAGTAGTGGAGAAAGTGGATGAAAGAATTAAAAACCTGAGGAATGGACCTCTTCAAACGTGGAGACAGATTAAACAAGTGCTGCAGGATTCACATTGTAGTCAGGAATGACAAAACTTACATGACAAGTTTGTCATTACACCTGTTGACAAAGCTAGCAATAATATTGCACTTACTTGTGAACCATACTACATTAAATTAATACAATATTGAGTGAATTAAATAATGAAAGTTATCAACAGACAGGAACCTCTGATACTGTTATCAAGGACCAAGTGGATAAAAACAAGGAGTTGAAATGCATTGTCTCAAAATGAGGACAAGAAATTCATATATGCAATTGTCAAAATGCATAAAAACCCTGTTAAATGCAGATTCATCATTGCAGCAAAGAAATGTGTTTCGAAACAAGTTGCCAAGTGACTCACTAAAGTCCTCAAACTTGTCAACAATTCATATACTAACTACTGCCAAAAAAGTGAAAATGTACACGGGAGTGAATATAATGTGGATTACAGATAGCACAAGTGATATTCTACTACACATTGACAAAAGCAACAATAACAATGGTGCCAATCAATTCATACTTTTGATTTCTCAACATTGTATACAAAGATCAACTTGACAGACTTGAACAACGTGTTAAGTTCGATGTTGGATAAAGCTTTCAAAGGTGGCACATGTCAGTATATTAAAATATCTGGTGCTTAGGCTAAATTTGATAAAGGTACGAACAAAGGAATATCTTACACGAAGCAAGAGTGTGCTCAAATGATAGAATACATTATCAACAATGCATACTTTTGCTTTGGAACCACAGTCTATCAACAAATAGTAGGCACACCAATGGGAACAGATCCATCCCCATATATTGCCAACCTTAATTTACATTTTTATGAATCAAAATGGATGGAGGAATTGGCAAAAATAAACTTTACAGCTGAAAGAAGATCATATTCTCACACAAGAAGATTAATAGATGACCTGTGTGCTTTGAACAATGGAGATGAAATAAAGGGGAATTGGAAAAACATATATCCCAAAGAACTAATATTAAATCTGGAAAATGAAAGTGATACAAAAGCTACTTTCCTTGATCTCGATATAGAAATAAAGAACAATCAGTATGTAACAAAAATATTTGACAAGAGAAACCAGTTCAAATTTGATATTATCTCCTACCCTGACCTGGCAGGAAACATTCCAGAGAAACAAGCATATGGAGTTTGTATCGGACAAGTCATATGTATTGCTAGAAACACCACACATTTTAGCGATTTTGTCAATAGGGTTAGAACTTTGTTGCAAATATTACAACACAAAGGTTATAAAAAAACAACAACTACACAAAGCTCTGTTGAAATGTTTCCACAGATGTGACAAAATACCTAATAAATACAACATAACTTAAGAACATTAGTCAAATTGTGTCCAGAGGGAGTTTGAAATGACAAAGTATAGTCCTCAAAGTGTTTCGAGTGGTAACAGGGAAAGTAGGGGGGGTTAAAGTATACTCTAGCCACCTAGAGAATTTTCTGTGGTCCGTCTTAAGTCGGAAAACCATGATCATACCCACTTTTAGCAGGATTTCTGTCTTTTTAATCTTCATGCAGTACAGTGGAAGAGGTGGCTTTCAGCTAATACCTTAGTACACTTTACCTCATAACATCTCTAGTCAACTTTATGGTGCTAAAAATTGTATTACTATTGACCGGTTTGTAACATGGTATGGTGGAATAGTGTATGAAGCTTCTAAGTTTCAAAGGACACGTCCGTCTTATTCACTGTAGGTGTACCAAATTTTAGTCAGAGATGCAACTTATAATGGGCCAGGTTCCTATTGAAAACCAGCTTCCTCTTATCATTTTTGAACTTTTTATGAAGGTTTTGATGTATAGGGTCAACCCTGACATCGTTACCGCAATATCTCAAAAAATATGCACTGCAGCTTTCCCAAATTTTTGTCAGAGGTGTATCTAATAATGGACCAGAACCCCATTTCAAACCTGCTTCCTCTGTTTATTTTTAAACTTTTTATGAAACTTTTATGAAATTTGATGGTATTTCTTTAGAGGCCGCCAGAGTGGTGCATAAGGGAAAAACCTTACCGTAATATCTCAACAATGATCCAATGCAGCTTCACCAATTTTTTTTCTTTTTAGAGATGCACATTATAGTGGACCATATTCCTATTTAAAATCAGCTTCCTCTTATTATTTTTTAACTTGTTATTAAATTTTTATGTATTTATTTGATAGCTGATTGACACACAGTACACTGTCACCAGGACCTGGCCCAAGGACACATCCAAAAGTGCTCTTTCATTTCATAGACAACAATATGGAAATTGTATGTAAATAATTCTACTGCGAAGTCTCAATAAAAGAAAACCAAATGCAGAATTGAGGAAAAAAAGATTGTGGGCGCCGAGGGTAATCCGTTCACTGAACGCTATTTTTTTTATAGCAAGCCCTTATGATGGAGATGGCTTGTGTTGGACCAGCTCGGAATATCTTGCATGTAAACTTAATAACAATATGCACACAGCATAATGGGTTTTACATCTGGAAACTTATTACTTTCACGTGGTCTTTCATTTTGAGAAGTATAATACATTGTAAATGAAGTACACCATCACTTAGATTGACACTTTGGTAATTTGCAAATTAATTCATTGTTTGTACCAAGTAGTCCTGATTTTCATACTTTTGTAGGAATTTGGTCCCAAAATATGAATTAATAGGATTTTTATTGGAAAAAAATTCAATTTAGTAATGCCTTTTGCCTTGAAAAATAAATAAGGAAATTTTATAAATTTTGCCAAACTAATCATAAAAAAACAAATATCTGGTGGATATCCACCATAATTAGGAGTATTTCAACGCTATTGCTTATCATTTAAATCCTCAATAATTGTAAAAACGCAAGAGTTCAGTCCCATGCTAATTATAGTAGGTTTGTAGTGTCATGTCCAAGCACAAACACTGTTAATTACTCGGCACATGTTCTATGCATTTTGCAGTAATATAATTCCAATCCTTCCAGGTGATGGGGACGCCACGTACCCTACTGAAGAATATATTGTCAGCACATGAGGTCTCGGATAGCCAATAGTAATGCCCGCCCTGCTCTAACCCAAAAGAGTGCAACAATCTACCCATCCACATCTGCCAGGGAGGGCGCCAAGGCCATTTCCACCATGGAAAGCGGAAAGGAAAATGAAGAGGCAAGTGATTGTGATCATTCTTTTTTTACAAAAAAAAGCCGGGGTTTTTTTCGCTTAAAAAGTGAAAAAAAAACGGCTTATATTTGTTTGTAACGATTTCATTGAATTAACCAAATCATAACTTTCTTCCAATATGCCAAGCGGCTAATATAAGCAGCCATGACTAAGAGTTCATTCAACACAGGAAGTGACCTTTGCCACCATAACTTCATATGTTACATTGGTAACCAGTATTAGACTGTACATTGTGTTATTTTGATATTCAAAATATCTAATTCTTTGCTTTATGTATACATGAGGTGGTGATCATTTGTATGATGGTTTTTAATCAATTATAATTGATTGTTAAATCCTTACGTCGTTTTCCGCTCAGTTATCAATGTTTTGTAACTCACTGCTGTTTGTGGATCACATTTGCATATTTAATTTTGTACTGACGTCAGTGGTCACAAGCTCGATTCCTAGAAATCTTTTGTACATTCCCGCAAAATTTCATTGCTCCCTTTGTTCGATTCAAGCAGGACGTGTTGCAGTTTTTTCCATGGCTGACACATGACTTTGATAGTTTTCATTTGTTGGACGAGCGTCAGTTTTGAGAAGTTTTGTATGGCTAATGTCAGGACTCGCAGTTCCAATTTGCGCAATTTGGATCAATTGGATTACCGGCGTTTACATGAGTTTCGACGTATGTCATTCAATGGACATGATCTCGATGAGAGCCATGGGCTTGGTGAAGAAAATTTAGAGGGCATTTCCGATCCGGAATTAGTTCCTGCAGAAGATTTCATTGGAGCGGTAGGTTATGATGCATATCTGATATCGACTCGAGTAAAAACTGACGTTACGAATGAACTTGATAACGCGAGGGATTTTCATTTGTTACCCAATTCAACTGATCCTCTGCCCTTGGACATGGACCGTTTAGATACTTCGATTAAGGATGTGGAATTGCAGATTGCTAATAAACAGAGGGAGCTTGCTCTGCAAGATAAGCAGCTCAAGCTGGATAAGCTTCGACAGCAACTGAAAGCTTTGGAGGACGAGACCAGTCGTCGAAGTTGTAATGTAACGTCAAATCTGAGGCTCTCGCTGGGAGAGTTAATCGTAAAAACGCGTGTCAAGCAAAGTCGCAGCAGGGCAATCAGGCAAAAGATAAAGCTGATTTGCGGCAATGCGAGGAGCTGAAAGCACATGCCGATGACATTTTGGACCATATTTTGGGGGATGACTTTCCAGCGATTGCAGATAAATCCAGTTCGGTGGTGCGGTCACGTGGGGCGGTTTCCAAGCAACTCAGTCAACACAACTGGAGGTCTCGATCTACTTCCTGTTCCGGGGGTGACATTGACTTTCCAGCGATTGCAGATAAATCCAGTTCGGTGGTGCGGTCACGTGGGGCGGTTTCCAAGCAACTCAGTCAACACAGCCAGAGGTCCCGATCTACTTCCTGTTCCGGGGGAGACATTTCTAGGAAACACCGGCATCGGTACGGACAGAGGTCCAGGTCTTCTAAGTGCAGGGCCGGGAAATCAGGCAGGCACGGCAGGCAACGACGGGTTTCTTCAGATTCAAACGACGATTATGACGCAAGTTCGGACTCTGATTCTAGCGTTTGTGAGAGTAGTTCATATTTGACATTTTATCAATTTCAGGACAAACATGTTAACAACCTCCCACCACCACCCCCAAAAAGACAATAAATAGATATGTGTAGGGATAAAAAAAGATTTGCATGGTTCTCGCATGTCCCAGAGTTATTCAAAATAATTCAGATTTAAAATCTGGGAACCATGACCTTTTCAAAAAATTAAAATATTTTCTGTGTTTACTTTCATACTCTACTAGCCTTCAAAGTTATCTGTTGTCAAAATATACTGTACAGGCATCTCCATAGTGTATGTAATAGGAACAGTAAAATCTTTCGACAGGTACTGGAAAATACGATATTGAATGCATATGAACTGTTTATGTGCAAAGACATGCATGCATTAGCACAGAATTAGATGCTCATGGCGCCACCTGTTGTTATTTATTTTACCATATATGTAGATATTAAAATGCAGTTTTATGCAATAAACACTATATGTCTTCTGTGTCAATTTGTATATGGGTAGTAAATACAGTGGTCCCTGTCTTGAGAGACTGCCCCTAGCGAAGGTGAAAATGTGGTCTCTCAAAACAGGTGGTCTTTCATTAGAGGTATAATAACATTTAAAAGATAGCCCAGTGTTCTGAGAGAGCGGTCTCTCATTGGAGGGGTCTCTGAAGACAGGTAGCACTGTAGTTGTATCCACTTGTTCCAGCTTAACAAATCCTGTGTCTGGGCTGTAGATAGGTGTATCCACTTATGCTAGTTTATACACACCTGTATCACTTTGTGTCTGGGTTGTAGATAAGTGTACCCGCTTGTGCCAGCTGAAAAAAGCCTATATCAACCCAGTTTAACTAAGCCTGTGTCACTTTTGTGTCTGGGCTGTAGATAGGTGTACCCACTTGTGCCAGCTTCACCAAGGCTGGATCACTTTGTGTCAGGGTTGAAGGTAAGTGTACCCACTTGTGCCAGCTTAAAAAAAAGCCTGTATCACCTTATGAAAGGGCTTTAGATATAGTGTACCCATTTGTGCCATTGTGGACCAAGCCTGTATCACTTTGTGTCAAGGTTGCAGGCAGGTGTACCCACTTGTGCCAGCTTAAAACAGCCTGTATCAATTTGTGTCGGGGCTTGAGATAGGTGTACCCACTTGTGCCAGCTTAACCAAGCCTGTGACACTGTGACCAGTTATATTCAGTTTTTAGCGTGCATGTGACACTGCACAGCCTGTGACATACTTGTGTCCAGACTGTAGGATGTGTGCCTACTTGCTACCATTGTTTCCCCTGTTTTTTGCTTTTGCCCGTGCCCTGCCATTCAAATATCTATGTACGGCCCTTGCTGTCCGCCAATGTACCCATGGGCACAAACGGGTGCTTCAGGGAAACAACCATGATTTTGAGATCTACACAATTTGTCACTCTTTCGTTATTCTCTCCTTGGTCTATCTGACAGAGCGGCTATCTCACCCACCCACACCTCCCAGCTGTATTCTTTCTGGTTCTACTGGTTTTTTATTGTACAATTAAACTTGACCTAAAGAATCCAGTGGAAAACAAATCAACTTATTTTCGATTTAGGTGTGTGTATGGATACTGGATTCCCGGGTTTGTCCTGTCTTTTCTCGTTCTCCAGAAAGATCTTCAATAGCCTAAATCACAACTGAACTAACAATAAATAAGTATATGTACTCACCAGTCCCAGGTGTACATAATTTTGAGAACAATTTCCCTGGCGAATTTTGTTCAAGTGCATCGACGCACAAATATAAACAACGTCATTGGTGAATTTCCGTTTTTACCAGTGCGTGGAATGGCGCGAGTTTGTTTATATACCAGCGTGCCTAACGGGTCACGTGTCTCAATA
The DNA here is from genome assembly GCA_964020975.1 of Hermodice carunculata. NCBI lineage: Eukaryota > Metazoa > Annelida > Polychaeta > Eunicida > Amphinomidae > Hermodice > Hermodice carunculata. The sequence goes on along the minus strand of OZ026624.1, from coordinate 8,389,504 downwards.
CAAACTGCTTTCCGATTGGCCCTCTCGAAAACAAAACTGAAGAATGAAACTGTTAAAACATTTATTAGCTTGACACATTAGCACCATCATTCGTTCAGAAGGCAAAGCCCTAGGCCTGTCAGATGTTTTTTTTTTGGTGATTTATCCAATATGCCTGTACTCCCACTTACATACAAGAAACGACCACATCATGAATGATATTGTAGACTTCCTCATTTTGAGTGTATCGTGCACTTAAGTTCAGTCATTCATTTCTGCGGGACAAACTGTATTCCTGTTGAGTTTGCTTTGATAGCACAAGCGCCTGAAATATGCCATTGCTGGCAGTTGACGCGTGGACCAACGTCGAACAAATATTTCAGTCATTGCATTGTTTTGCCAGTAACTTACAGCAATTATAGAACTAAGTCAGGTCCATTGGCACGCTTTTTTGCAGGTCGGTGGTTGTGAAACCACAAGTTAACTCAACGTTGACGCCAGGTAACGAGCAGGTCGTTGCTTTGCACAAGGTTTTTTCACAAGTGTGGATAATACAAATTGTTGAAGCCATACTCTCGTGATTTTTGTTTAACCCTTCATCCCTTGGCCCATGTTCCTGTCTATATTAAGTTTTTGATTCAATTTTATGACGCCCATGTTGTCGGGGTAGCTTTTGTGTTGTTAGGTGGCACACGGTTTTGTTAATATTAACGCCTAGACAGAGAGAAAAAGAGAACTTCGGCTCAGCTGTCCAAAATCTTATAGCGTGACCTCAGCACCAGCGCCATCTATTGGGCTACAAATCACTTCCAGCACAGACCTATCGATCCAATCGTGCTCCATCTTTCCTCTTCTGTCCTCTCCGCCCTGCCCTCCACCCCCACCCCACCATTTGGCTTATCAATACTAATGAAAGATATGTGACCTGTACGCTATTAAATGCATCACTGAAGTGCAACAAGTCTAGCTGGCTTCCACAAGAATTCATATTTGATATGAAATCAGCATCATGCACCGAAGGTTCGAGCATTAATCTCGAGAGAGAGAGAGAGAGAGAGAAAAAACCCTTTCGATTACGGTTCAGTTAACCTTGGTTTGCCCTAGGTGACTTTATATGTACATGTACATGCGTGCAATCAATTGCCCAAAAGGAACTTTGTCACCCTGCCCTTGCATGGAAAAAGTTCTTGTATTCTGTTTATCTCTCCGTGGTGGGGCAATGTACAAATTGCCCGGGTACGCTCGAAAGTGCTTTATTACACCCAGGTATCATTCTGCTGACCGAACTTACTTGCCTGTTGCGAGAGGATCCCCCCAGATCCCTATTAAGTTTCTGATGTGCTCTCGTCGGGCGAGCGCCCACATCAGTGAACTCGAGTCGGGGGGGGGGGGGAGGGGGTGCTTTGGAGGCAACGAACATCTGTGCACAAATTCCCCACGCAGAAGCCTCGATGGTGATGTTGGTAGATGCACACTCCGAACATAAACATCGAGGCTTCTATGTCTAGAGCTACTCCCACCCCCGGGCTCCCACCCCGCCTTGTTCTGATTTTCCAGCACCTTGTTCCACACAAGACACACACGTCCTATAATATAGTTAGTGATACATAAAGCGACTGAGAAAACATGTTTCATTTTCGGCAAAGTACATTATACAATTGTTGACATGGCGTTAACACAGCCCCCCCGCCCCACCCACCCACCCAGCCTCTTTGAGAATTAACGTAATGTCCAACCCTTCTTCTATTCGTCTGTGGAATGACCTTCCCGGCGATATAAAAAAATCTTCAACCTTTCAACCTTCAAAGGCAAAGTGACCAAAATACTCTTCTTCTGCCACGAAGTACCCCCATACTTCGCATCTGGCGACCGATTTGCAAACATTCTTCACATCCAGTTTCGTTTGGAGATTTCAGGACTAAATTATCATTTATATGAAATCAACATTGTACTCTCAGCAAATTGTTCGTGCAACACAGGCATCGAAAATACCTGTTCTCTCCCACCCACAGGCGCTCGTAAGGTCCAGTCAGTCAAGCATTCGTGCGCGGGGTGGGTGGGAGGTAGAGAGAGAGGGTGAATCTGGAACACCTGTAGCATCACTGTATGACAACGTAGTGTCAATGGTTTTAGGCCCACCATCTCCCATCTTATTTGCACGAATGGTTGATTGCACAGATGAATACACAATACTTTATTTCAGATAAGGCCCCATGTGGGCCATTGCACGTATAGGTGTTCCAGGTTCACGCTCTCTACCTGCTGCCCCTCACCCCCCCCTCACCCCCACCCCTTGTATATTGATTAGCACGAATACTTGACTGACTGAACGTTACGAGCGCCTGTGGTCCCACCGTGTGAACTTCCTACAAGACGGAAACTATTGAAATCAGCCAAAAACGTGCTCGGTCCTGGTGTACACCCAAATTTATTGCTTCACCTTGCTCAAGACAGACTACAGACTGCATTAGAAGTTATGCTAGCTGGTAGTTGTGACCTCGCAGATGAAGCTTGCTCTGAAATCTTGAATGGCGTTGCATAAGCAGATATGCACATTAATTTCCCGCCACAACTGCATAGCTGATGGCCTAGTCTCGCTTGGCGGGATATGGCAAGATACGGGTCGGTATCTGTGGGGACAAGTGGGATATTACTAATATTTTGGAAATAAAGATTATTTATTAAAAGCCAATGGAAATTTTTCGTTATATATGGCTCGGGAAATATTTGATGACTACCAGTTTGGCATTTGTAGACTCACTTTGTACACTTAAATTTCTCAAAAAACGCTAATTTTGTGTGAAATGCACATATGGCCCAGTATGTGACAGCGATGTGACCCGCAAGTCCCCCGTGATCGCCTGGCGTCAAACCCGTGCTTTGTGGTGGGAAATTAATATGCATACGGCATTTTGTGCATAACGGAGACTTGACTTTGTATTTATTAGTTACAATAGTATATATTTTTCTACAAGTAGAACTTCTGCATTGCCTGGTGTTTATTGCACATGTGCGTCTCTTGGGTCCCTTATTCTTCTTAGTTTTGATTAATGATTTGGCAGATGAGTTAACATCGGAATCATATATATTTGCTGATGATACGTCATTCCTTAGAATATTGGAGACACCTGAGGCAACAACTACAACTTTAAATGATGCTTTGTCGGTGGTTGAAGGCCGGGGTAGAAAATGGAAAGTGGATTTTAATCCAAGTAAAACTGAGGAAATGGTTGTCTCTGTCAAAAAGAAAAAGCCTTTTTACGATTCTCCAACTTTCATGGGTGAGCCTGTGAAGGCTGTTTATGAACACAAACATCTTGATGTTATTATAACTGACTATTAGTGATGGGACAGCCATATACAATATATATGCAATAATACTGTTTGTACCCTATTTTAAAATTACCAGAGACACGTGTCCTCCTTACCTCCGAGCCTTGATTCCGCAGGCAAATAGGACAAGAGTAATTTCCATTGCGTGATGTTGAGGACCGCACGTTAGTCTTCCTTCACACATCCTAATTTTGGAACACTTATGCACTGAGAAGACTTTTAAACGTTTGGTGAAACGTGTATCTTTTCCACCCAGGCGCGGGTACTTCAGACACGGACCTTGCAAGCCGAATACAGCTGAGAGGCTACTTCAGTGCATTGGAAGCGCATTTGTTTAATTCACGCTTGACTAACTCCCCGGCTTGCACGTGTGGCTGTCCCTCTGAAACTTCAACTCATTTCTTGCTGCAGTGTCCATTATATAATGCACAAAGACAAGTGCTGCTGACAAGGGTTTCTGATATTTTCACTACTGGCCTAATGGATGTTAATTTTGTAACTTCAAGTAATTATGGACAAGGCCCAGCTTCTATTGCATGGCAGTTTATCTGCCTCAGATACTGGTAATTGTTTAATTAAATGGAGGCTACTCTCAAATATGTGTGATTCCAAAAGATTTTCCAACTTCATAAATGATGAGACGCCAGGGTGAAACGTTGTGATGAAGTCCTCACTAAATTATCCTGTAACAAACAATGTCAGTGGTTTATGTTCGTATATACTGTATTATAATTATCTGTTTGTCTTTTTTTCTTTTAGCATTCGGTAATCTGTTCAATATCATTGTGGAACATCGTATATATATAGACGAGGAGAAAAACCAATATTAGCCATTGGTTACTTTTTCAGTCCTCATTGAAGAAATAAAGTTGTTATTAATACATGTGCATCTGTATATGTCCTGGAGATCCCCTCGATAAGCTCCTGTCGCGCTACAGGGTCATCCAGATTTTGAAAATAAACATGTTTACAATACAATGCAATTTCAGGGTATAAAATTCAAAGCCAAATATCTCTACAATAGTCTTTACTAATTTTTAGGGGATCTTTGAGGGAACTCTTCTCAAATGTTTCTATGCTTACACTTGCACCATGCCACCCATCCCCTTTCACTTCACAGATAAGTCCAGCAAAGATCTTTCAGAATTTTATTTTGAGCTTCCACACCTTACAAAATCATGATCATTCATATATATGTGACGAGCACGGATGTCCATGAGGACACCCAAAAAGATACCCGAACCTATCTGACATAAAGAGAAACTTAACAAACCCGAATATGTAAGCCCATGTACCGTTTGAACACTATCAAGTTCAATATTCCAAGAGCAAATTAAAGGTCTTCTTGATTGACCATGTTCAAATTTGGTACATAGGTGGCTTATGGGTTGTTCTCTCTATAGGGTGCGCTTTAAAAAAATTTGGATGTGAAAATAATACTTTTATTCACAGTTTTACTTCAAAAACTCACTGCGCTTTCAATCGTCGCTTTCCGTTCATTTCCGACGCCCACAAGGCGCGAAAGGCTTGTGACGTCACAAACGCAACACGGCTGGCTGACAGTGCTGGGTGGACTTCGACCATACTAGCGAGCTGGGGCTGTCACGTGTCACTTGGTTTAAACATATTTTATTCACCCTTTATCAACAGAATTGAAAATGCATGTAGAAATACTTATTTTCGTCCCTGTTTCCGCACACGGTGTGTTGCTGTTGATAGGGAAGGGCAGTTTCTTAAGTTTCCAGAAACCTCCACTCCACGGCGCAAGTCATCGCTTTCATCCAGGTACTGGCCTGCGGGTGAACATTGGTCTCGGTGGATTTGCAAACACTGTGATAACATTGTACGTATCGGCAATCAAAGTGCCAAAAATGTTCCTTTTCATGTAATATCTGCTAATAAATTTTACACACACGAAAGATAAGATTGTATTATAGCAGAGCATGAATGCATTTGTTTGTATGTTGCGTTAAAAATGTGAAAAATCCATTTGAACCGCATTGACCGGGAACCGCATTCTGCTTGTTAGTCCCTCGCCCACTTGGTGGGGGACTAAAGGTTTGCACCTCGTCAGTCCGTCCGTCCATCCGAAGCTTCTCCGGGCCATATTTCCAACACCATAACACCCACAGCTACCAAATTTAATGTGTTTGTACTTCCTAGGATAGAGGTGTATCGTGTGCCAAAAGTAGGTCACTAGGTCAAATATCTGGGTCACAGAATACATATGTATGAAAAATCTCTTCCGGGCCATAACTTTTTTGTTCTTTTACTTAGAGTCATGAAATGTTACACAAATGTGAGGCTTAGTCTAAAAAGTGTCATAAAGCAAAACTAGGTCACTAGGTCAAATATTTGGGTCACCATGATATGTAAATATACAGAATTTTCAGGTCCTGACTGTAATTTTTTTAACTTTTGGACCTCTTTTTATGAAATTTTACATGATAATGCACCTTGACCCAAAAGTGTGTCATGAGTGGAAATTAGCTCACTAGGTCAAATATATAGGTCACAGTATAAAATTCTGTGTAAAACCTTGTCAGCACCAAATTTCTTATACCATAGAACCTACAGCTACTAACTTTGTTATGTGCATACTTCTTGGGGTGCTGGAGTGTAGCATGGCAAAAGTAGGTCTTTAGGTTCAAAATCTAGGTCACAATGTGAAATCCATGTAAAAACTTGTCGGGGCCATAACATTTTTGTCCTTTTACTTAGATTGATGAAATTTTACACAAATGTGAAACTTAACATGGAAATGTGTCGTAAAGTAAAATTAGGTTACTAGGTCAAATATTTGGGTCACAGTAATACATAAATGTACAGTATTTTCATGTCCTTACTGTAATTCTTAAAAAATTTTGACTTCTTGTTATAAAATTTTACTGATGTATTGTGACCTAAAAGTGTGTCACGACACAAAACTAGGTCACTAGGTCACATATTTAGGTCACAGTGTAAACTCCATGTAAAACCTTGTTAAACTTGGACTTTTATATTGCACTGGGTAATTGTCCATATTCCGGGCTAGGTCAAGTTTGAAGATGGGTGACCTTGACCTAATTTCAAAGGTCACAGAGCCATTTGGTTGCCATTTGGTTAAATACTGTTTCTGCATGATAACTTGCATTTTAGAGGTAGCACTTTTATATTGCACAGCTTTATGGTTGCCTATAAGGGCTAGTTTGAGTTTGTAGATGGGTGACCTTGACCCAGTTTTGAGGGTCACACACGGACAGTAGACTTCCTGTGGTTTTTGCACAATAACTGAAGAAGGTCAAGTGAAAATGAGTGACCTTGCTCTAATTTCCAAGGTCATAAAGCCACTTTGCTGAATATGGTTTCTAAATGATGACTAATTTTTCAGCTATAACTTTAATATTGTCCAGGTTTTTATTCATTTTTTTAAGGGCTAGGCTAAAGTTTAAAGATATGTGACATTGATGTATTATCAACCTTCACTAATTTTGTAAGGTCTCGAGTGTCCCATCTACCACTATCAATAGGGTAGCGAGGGTAAGGGTAATGAGGGCGGGGGGCATCTATGTTTTACAAACAAATCTTGTTACATCGAGGATAGTATTGGGGTGATCTTGGGAGTTTATTATATAGGAAACCAAGAGAATATATTTTGCATATATTGCAGAGCATCAATAATAT